>PVIA01005250.1:0-119184 GCA_004024845.1 Tonatia bakeri
TGAATGTCCTTTAACTAAGTTGTATAGTTCTAAACATTATACATTTATATTTACCCTAGATATTTTATATCTTTTGTTACCATTTTGAATAGGACTTTTAATGTACAACTAATTATTGCTAGTGATTTTTTAAAAATTAAAAAATAGTTTTAAATTTTAAAACTTATTTAAAAAATGAGTTTGTCTTTCCTATTTTTTAAAAATTTTAAAAATAGGTTTACTGGATTTTTTTATTTTTTTTTAATAGATTTTATTTATTTTTAGAAAGAGGGACAGAAACATCAGTGTGAGAGAGAAACATGGATTGGTTGCTCCCTATGTGCTGGGACTGGGACCCAACACTCAACCCATACATATGCCCTGACCAGGTATCGAACCAGTGACCTTTCCCTTTGTGGGATGATACCCAACCAACTGAGCCATACCAGTCAGGGCATGTTTGGGGTTTTAGAGAGGAAGCGAGAGAGAAAAGCACTAATGAGAGAGAGAACCACTAATGTGAGAGAGAAACATCAATCAGTTGCCTCCCATTTGTGCTCTGACCAGGGATCAAACCCACAATCTAGGCATGTGCCCTGACCTAGGAATCGAACCCCCAGCTCCTTGGCATATGGACAACACTCCAACTAACTGTGCCACACTGGCAAGTGCTACTATTGATTTTTGTAAATAAATATGTAGCAGTGATAGTGGGTATTTTTGTCTAATAATATTTGCCCGGTAATAGTGGGCAGTTGCTCTTTCTTGGGCTTAGTGGATAAATGTCCACTGGGGTATTTGCTATTGTTAATGCACTTTTACAAGTGGTGCAAGTCTCACTCTTTTCCTAGAGTATGCAGAGTGTTAAATGGAGGCAGTGTTGGATTGTACCAAATAATATTTTGACAGGATTTTTCAAACATTCCTCTCAAGACATTTGATTATGAAATTCAATACCAGATTCAATCATTATATTTTGGATTTTATTATTAATGGTACACAGTTGCCAGTTGTTAAAAATTGTCATATTTGTTAAAGAAGACCTTCAAGTCATTTTGATAAATCTAAGATTAAAGCTATTTATAATGAATGCCATCTTATTGGTAAGCTGTGCCTATTATTTGCATCAATTCTATTGAATTGACAGATAGAAGCCACTTGAATCTTATAGAAGTCAGATTGAAATTAAAAAACACAGTAATATGGAATTAAGACAGATTGTTTTTGTTTCTTCCAACAAATGGTAAAGCCACTTTATATTTATGCACAAACTAAGAACAGCTTTATGATCTTTACAGAGCATCTGCCAACATAAATTATAAATACCTCGGTTAAAATTTGAAATTATATTGGAAAATAGCACTATGGTTAATAAAGATGAAAAGTTATTGAAAGCATTTAAACAACTTCTAAATTATATACGAGTAAAGTAAAAGCTTCTAAATCTAACACCCCAGGGTGAATGGAGCAAAATGAGCAGGTGTGAAGAATCGTCAGAAGGACCTGACAAGGTGGTCTCCAAATGCTACCTGTCCATAGGCTAAAGTCAACTCATCCCCAGGGTCATCGGATCCACAGCATCCCTCTGAAATGGATTTCGGGCTGTGCAGGGCCATTAGAGGCCTGAGCTGGGCAGCCCCAGGTAGAAGGTTCTTGCAGCCCTGATACTCTAAGAAGAAGATGTGCACAACAGCTAAGTCTAAGGACTGTTATTCCTTAGCCTTTGTCAGTTCACCCAGAATATTTCTGGGTCATGTGAGAATATGGTATCTGTTTGCTCAAAATCCTTGGTGAGTCTGTTAAAACCACACTACTAGAATAAGTTGGACATTTGAGCTCTTCTTCCTTATTGCAGTGTTCAATAAAGATGCCAAAGTCAACAAACTTGTACAAAAACAATTACATAAAATACACATTTGAATTATTGAAAACATTTTATATCTTCTTAAGATAAGTTTGTCACTTCCTAAATGCTTTTATATTAAAGACTTTTCTATTTTGAAATGATGGTGATAATAGCTTCTTTCCGCACACTTACTTACAGCACTGTTCAATATGAAAATGGAGACATAAGTTGCCATGTGAGCTTGTAAAGAGGGCTCAACCTGGGTCAAGGGGTCAGGGAAGGCACTCTCAAGGAAAAGGCATAGCCTTTGGCTTTATTCAGGTGAGGTTATGAAATCAAAGTCTGTTTACCAACATAAATGTAAGTTATTACAATTAAGTGGGCTGGCATCAGGGGAACTCTCTCAACACACCCCTAGCCTCAGTATTTCTTACTGCTAGTTTCTCTTTTCAGGCACTGAACTGTGGGCCCAGTCCCCTGGAAGCAAACATGAAAGTACAATGTAGGTGTGCAAAGAGAAAGGGGAAGTTAGTTTGGAATGTTCCCAAGGTTCTTTCCTTTTCCTTCTCAGTGTTTTCTTTCTTCCCTCCTTAGTTCTGTCTTTTTATGATCTGCCTCTTCTTTTTTCTTGCTCTACCTAAGATAATGAGCTTAGAGAAAAAGACATTAATGAAATTTCCAATCCATCAAGGCTAATGACTTTAAAATATTGTCACTCAACTACTGAAGCAGTTTAACAGATTATGTAGATAGTAATGACAACTTGTCTTCAGAGCAGATCTTTTCTGTAGGAGTTCAGCCACAGAAGTCAGGGCAGGAGTTATACAGAAAGCAGCAAGGGACAGATAGAGGAGGTGACAATCCCGTGTTCTTTGCCATTCTTGAACCTGTCTAGAGGAACCTAGGAGGTTTTCTGGTGCCATGTTTATTAGCTATCTGTGGGCAGATGTGGGATTGTGTTTTACTTCATTGTATCCTTCAGTTTATGTATTTCTGAATAAAAATTGCCATTTGTCCTCCTCATTTCCCTGTCCTCCAGGGAACAAAAGTCTTAAGCAGACCTGGATCTTTGATACCAATTAACTGAAAAGAAAATCTGTTTGTTTTTAAAATACTTCCTATTGTCAAAATAAAATAATAAGCAACTCTCTTAGACAAGGTTTATGATTACAAACAAAAAAAAATCACTCCAGCTAATTTAAGCATAAAAGGATTAATGAAGGAATATAGACAGATTACCACAAAGGGTAAAGAAACCAACTCTACATAGTGCTCCCAGAACCATGCTGCAGCACTGGCCTCCAAGTGCACTGCTGCTTCTCTCACAATCAGGAACTCGTTCAGATGGGGAAGCCGCCATCACAGCCCCTCACTCGCACCACACAACTATGCCTGGACTCTTCCCTCCGGAACAAGCCTAATTGGAAATCTCCTGGGAGGTGTGTCCTATTGGCCGAACCTCAGTCAAAGGCCTGAAGCCTAGAGGCTGTGGGTTTGACTATGGGAAGGAGAGCTTACGGTGGGGAGGGCTGTCACACTGTGGAGAGGGGATTCAAAGATTTGGGCACTGAATGACGGCTCTTCACTACAACATCCCCATATTGATCTCTCAAAATTGAAAATTCTCTGCTGTATGAAATTCCAGAGTTGGGGAATTATAGTGAGCAAAATAATCTAAAAAGGGAGCATGGTGAAGCTGAAAAACTGAAGGTCTTGGATCTACATTAAAGAGCTTGAACTTGACTCGGTAGGGAATAATGTGTCACTGAAGGAAAAGAGAAATGTCACTGGAATGCATATTTATGCTTAGACCTTTCCCTTTTGAAGATGAGGTGAAAAATAATGTTAAGTATTTCCACAGACAAAATTAAAATGCTGTCTTCTAGTCAGTTTTTTCCTTTCTCTATCTGCTTTTGTCTGTCTCACTTGCCTGTTACTTATTGCTGGTCACCTCCAAAGACAGTAAAATTCTACATGGTCACTGTAGGCCACCTTCAGATAAACAGTCTTGGTGTGTGAGAATTTTGGCTTTTTAATTTTTAGTTCTATACGCCTCCAGATTAGTTGCCCCAGCTCATGCTCCTTTGTATAAATACTTTGACTGTGTTCCTGTCTTTGTCAACATCTTTGTTCCAATCCAGGGTCAAGGAAAGAGTCTGAGTAGTATTCACTCTGGGAATGACCGTGGCTTGTCAGCAGTATCTTTGAACTTTCTACTGCAAGCTCTCAGGTTAGTTCTAGATACAGACCTCTGCTCCCTATAATTATGTGGGAAGGCAGTCAGAGAGGTAAGCGACAAGGCCAGTCTTGGTGGTCTGTGTGGTTTGACAGCAGGATTCATGGAGGCTGCCATGGATCTAGATAAGCTTAGACTGTGGCTGTGGATTTCAGGGTCCTGGAGTGGTCAAGTCCGTCAGGGATGAGACACGAAGGAATAGGTGGACTTTCCACATAGCAAAACTAATTTCTTCCTGGGCAGAGGCAAAACTAAATTAGACCATCAAAAATCTAAACATCAACAGCTTGAATTTAAAAATCCCTGTATTTGAAAGGTCATGGCTATGGGATGTCAGGTTGGTACAGAAACAGGGGGATGTCTTTGGTCAGCTGACAAAGCAGCACAGGGTCATACAAATGCCAGAGAGCTGTTGCCCAGGAGACAGTCTTAGCTTTAGACATGACCACAAAGCTGAAGGAAAAAATGGTCCAGATTGGTGATGGCTTGAGATCTTATGGTCAGGCTGGCTCCATGTGACAGGGAGAAAGAGAGGTACCTGGGTCTAACTGCTTTTCAAGAAGGGGCCTGAGAGGTAGGGACTTCTAATGGCTCTGTGATCAGAACTGGTGATTGGACTTAATGTGACTTACGAGGCAGAAGGAAGATTTCAGGTCCTAGAAAAGATGAAAGTTCCCTCTGAATGCTGTGGCTACAGACATAGCAGGATCGTGTGGGGACTTTGAGGGACTGAGTCCCCCATCTCATGGGTTCCGAGACGCAGCTCGTGAGCAAAGGTCACGTAGGCAGCAGGTTTTTGTAGGTGTAGACAGGATTCTCTCAGGGTTGGACTGATCTCCTCCTCTCCAGTGTGAGGACTCAACAGAAATGAGGGGAATGTTGACCCTTTTTCTCCTTTTCCCTCTCTCCACTAGGAATGAAATGTGATGGGATGGACGTAAGCACGTATATTGCAATGTCACTCAGGACATTGCTTTAGAGCACAAAGTGGTTTGGAGCATTCCACTATGACAGCAAAGGCCATCAAGATCCAAGTCCAGGCTGACATGTTCTTCCTTTAATACAGTGCTCAGCTCTTTCTGCTTTCCCTTAGGAGTCGCTCTCCTTCACGGATGTTAGGGTTGACAGGTTGGAGGGTCTTCCCCTGAACTGGGCAGGTCCCACGCGGGCAGTCTGAGCCCAGCAGTGTAATGTATGTTAAAGAGCAGAGACTCCAGGGCTAGGCTGCCCGGGCGAAATCCAGTTCTCTCAATCACTTGGTATGAGAGTTCTCAGTCCTACATGCTCCTCATCTGCAAAGGGTTGCTTTTGGGTCAAAGTAGA
This sequence comes from Tonatia bakeri, assembly GCA_004024845.1. Classification (NCBI taxonomy): domain Eukaryota; kingdom Metazoa; phylum Chordata; class Mammalia; order Chiroptera; family Phyllostomidae; genus Tonatia; species Tonatia bakeri. The sequence continues at coordinate 5,385 of PVIA01005250.1, forward strand.
GGCACTTTTATAATAGTCTTTGGTTCATAGCAGATGTTATACAAGTGTTTTTTTTTAAACACTGGGACAAAGCATTTATCCAACAATTTATTGAGCATCTATTATGTGTCAGGCATGTAAATACTGTGAATGAAACAGCAAACAAGACCAGGTCTGTACATACATAATATTCACATTTTAGAAAAGGGGCAGTTAGTAAATAAATGAACAAATAAAAAGACAAAATAAGCCATAGCTGGTGTAACTCGGTTGTAGTGTCATCCAGTAAAAACCAGAAGGTTGTGGGTTCAATTTCTGGTCAGGGCACATGCCTAGATTTGTGGGTTTGATCCCCAGTTAGGGCATGTGTGGGGGTAACCAATGTTTCTCTCATATCAGTGTTTCTATTTCTACCCCTCTCTCCCAAATTAGAGTAAAGATAAAATTTCATAGAAGTCATAAATGCTATGAAGACTTTAAAAGTGGGTGAGGTGATTGAGAGAAACTGAAGAAATGCTTTAGCCTGAGTGGTAAGAACAGCCTCTTAGGGGAAATGACATATAATGAAAAGGAGCTGGCCATGTGAAGGTCAGGGAAGGAGCATCATGGACTAAAGGAACAGCTTAGTCCCCAAGGCAGGAAGATGCTTGATGTGTTTGGGAACTGAAAGGACAGTGTGGCTGCAGTATAGAGTGAAGGGAGAGTGCTATGGCATGAGGTCAGAGAAGCAGGCAGGGGACAGGTTAAAAGGATCTTAAAAATTTTAGAAAGTCTGCAAGAATTTCAGGTATCTTGAAAGTGGTGTGTGAAGCCATAGTAAATGCTAAGCAGGTAACTTACAATTTGATTTGTGCTTTAAAAAAATTCCTCTGTCATGTTGAACATGGATTGTACACGAGGGGCAGTAGTGGAAGCAGGGAGATCAGTTAGGACACTGATTCGATAGTCCAGTAAGAGTCATGGTGGCTTAGATGGGGGTCAAAGTAGAGACCTAAACTGATAGATTCATTTTGGAAGTAAATTTGACAGAACTGGCTGATGGATTGGATATGAGGGTTGAGGGTAAAAGAGAACTCATTTTAGGTCTTTCACTTGAGCTGCTGTGTGAACATTGATACTTTTGTGGGGGAAACTGAGAAAGAAACAGGTTATAGGTGAAATCTACTTTGGATATGTTATGTTTAATATGCACATTAGAGGTCCTGGCTGAGTAGTGAAGTTGGTTAGAGCATTGTTCCAATACACCAAGATTGCAGGTTCTATCCCTGGTCAGAGCTCATACCACAATCAACCAATGAATGAATAAATAAGTAGAACAACAAATGGACCTCTCTCTCTCTCAAATCAAAAAATAAAAATTAACATGCACATTAGAGATCTAAAAGGAGATGTCAAGTGCATAGGAGCATGTATGAGAATGGAGTTTGGGAGTCAGGGTTGGAAATATAAACATCGATGTCATCAGCATGTCATTGCATTATAAAGTCGTAAGACTGAGTCAAAGCACCTGGGAAGAAGGAATAGGTGAAGGAATAGGTGAAGAAGAGAAAGGGATGTGCAACTGGGTCTTGGGTCTCAGGGACATTCAGTTTGAGCAGAGGAGAAGGAGCCTGAGCAGGAGTGGCCAGTGAGGTGGGAGAAAACTAAGTGTAATTCTGTGGTTCTTTATAAACACAGAAGTCAAGAGAAGGAAGTATTTGTAAAAGCAGGGAGTGGTCACTTTGTTGAAAGGTCAAGTATTGTTGACAGGCTAATTTACATGTGAACTGAAAAGTGTCAGAATGGAGGATGCTGGTGAGTTTGGTAACTGGCTTCTCTGGTTGGGAAGGGATAGAGCAGGATTATGATGAGTTAAGGAGAAACTGGGGAGTGGGGAAGAGGAGTTGGGGACTATTTTCCTTGGACTGCTCTTTCTTCACCACTAGAGTCATAAGGAAAGAAGGCCAGAAACACCAGTTTGTTTTTCAAGAAAGAAAGGGCAAGAGAGGTCTGATTTGGTTCCTGACTCTAGGCTTGCCTCAGCCTCCCTCAGCTCAGCCATGGACTAAATCATGGTTTGGGACAAAGCCTCATTGTGCTTCAGAGGCACACTGTCTCTTTCCATAGACATGTATTTTTTCCTGAAGAAAGGGCTGGCCATGGTGGGGCAGAATACTAGCTTTCTGTCAAAATCTATTTGTCTCTATTCACTGAGAAACCCAACCTACAGTTATCTTTAATTCTGACAAGTATTAGAATATTAATTTCATTTAAAAAACTTTATTGGAGGCGGGCATAGGTGTTCAATGGGAATGACACACGACCTTTAATCCCAGCTTTGGAAAGCTTTTAAACTTGTTAACTATATGCTTAGATGAATTAAACAACATGACTACTTCTGTGGCCTAGTCACTGACTGATTCCAACCGGAAATTTTTCTTTAGGAACGTTTACTCTGTAGGTACTGTAATTTATCTACTGTCGAGTCATACATGGGGTATTCTTCAGACTGTCAGGCAAGAATATCATAGTCTAATAATAGGCAATTCAACCTACTGTTGTTTATTCACTTTGATTTCTTTATTCAAAGCTGTGCTTTAAAAACTAAATTATAAGAGCCTTGTGTTTAAAATAGGTTTCCAACCTCATCCCCAACTCCTCCCCAAAGGATAAAACCTGTTCCAGCTTGTATTCTTTGCTCCACCCTGGAGGAAACTGTTAATTTCTAGATCTTTTCAGATGCCAGACTGGTTAGTCAGAAGATTTCTAAGCTTGTTCAAAGTGCCTCCCTCTCTACTTCAATCACCACATCTATGATTCCCCACTTCTTCAGCATCCATTTAAAAAGAAAACATTATATATGTGTAAAATCTGCTCTCTAATTTTGAAGACATAATATCAGGATATTAAAGATAGAGGATAATAAATTGTTATAATCAAAACTCACTTGCCTTCCAGGAGATATAAGGATTAATTAATCAATCAAATGATGTGCTCACTGCTTGCTATTATCACTATATTAAAGATGTGAACACGGAACGTCCTTACTGCTATATTAAGCCCTTCAAAGCACAATTCTCTTCAGCACTTGAAAGAAACAGCAGAGCTCTCTTTGCCTCTTGGCATTTGTAAAGAATCAGTTTTTTCCCTGTAGCACCACTTTTCTTCCACTCTTCCCCTTTCTAACCAACTTGGTCTAGTTAATGAATAAGCAGCAGGGCTCACTTTTAGATGTCACTTCCTCCAGGAAGCCTTCCTTAACTATCCAATATTGGATTACGCATCCCTTCTATGTGCTCTGAAAGTCCCTGCATCATACCACTTAACCTACTTTATTATAAAGGTACAGATACATGCCTGGCACCAAGCTTAATATATAGTAAGTGCTCAATACAGATTCATTGAATGAATGAATAAAAATAACTATGATTTTGTAAATCACAAAATATTTTCCTCTAATAGATTAAAAAATGACAATGATAAATAACATTAAATGAATTACCACTTTAACTTCAGTGTAACAGTTTGTAAAATTCTAAAAATATACCTATGACCAGAGACACTTGCTAATTTTAGAGGGCATTTTAATGTGGTTTGCACATGTTAATGATCTGCACAAAGTAGATATTCAATAAATTCTTATTGGTAAAGAAATAAAATGCAAGGCTTTGAAACACTTTCTTGGTGATACAAAGAACAGAAGTGTCATTCGATGGTTTTCACATCCAATTAGCAGCCCCATGACATCCTCTTTGACTTGCTGCAGTGCACACACTGCCCCCTTTATGAAGATGAAATGAAAACAGCCCCACTCTTCCAGCCGCCCACTGCCACCCCCCTAGTTTCCTCCTTTCCCCTACCTCTTCAGTCACTACCCTTGTGGTGCTCAGTCTGCACCAGCGTCACTGAATGCACATGCATGAGTGTCCACCAGGGTGGGGCTGCATAAGAGGGAGAGGCAGGACTGGGCAGAAAGAACGGCATGTGCTTTGTTCTGAGCTCAGGTACAGCTGGTACCCACTTGCGGTAGAGGCATGAGGCAATGCCAGCTGGGTCAGACAAAACTCTTGAGGTCCTGTCCCATTATCAGCTTCTGGTCTTCTATGTCCTTATCTAGGCTGAAAAGGCTGGAGTAAGAAAGGTGGAGGAGAGGAAGGGGCAACTAAGGGAGCCTGGCCAAGTTCTGGGGTGGGTGGGAAGGCAGTGGTACAGGAAGGAGGGTCAAAGGAAAGCAAATGAACAAAACTATCTAGGCAAAGGGGCGTCATGAGCAAGAGTCTGGGCAAGAGGAGAGCTAGACTAGACCCAGCTTGTCTAAGACCTTTGTACTAAGGGCAGCTGCTGTATCCTGGGGCAACAGGAAAGAAAACACGCTTTAGTCCTAGATTTCAGTTCACGTCCTCCTGACAACAGTTAACCTTTATGGTGTGTTTCTCTTCCTTGACTCCTTTATTTTTGGCTCTGAAGAAATAGAGCTGTATGTGGGCATCAGAACTAGTCCCAGGATTTAGGCATTTCAGTCACGTTCCTTTTCACTAGCTCCTTTCCCACTTGCCCAAAAAGCTGCTTGCTTCCCTAGGCATAAAACAACACTAACTTCCTCCCAACAAAGTTCTTGAAGTGTATGAGGTCCATTCTTCTATTGCTTCTTCCTCTGTACCTCTGTCTCCTGATTCTTAACTCTGCTTGTCTGACAGGACTCCGACTTGCTGAGCATTCCACATGCTGGCTCTATTTCTTACAAGTGCTCTGACCTCAGGCAAATTGCTTAATCCCTGCATCTTAGTCTCTTCATCCATAAAATGGAGATAATAATAGTTACCTCATATACAACAGTTGTTGTGATGACTAAACCCAAAGTGTCACTTTTTTAAAAAGGGCTTTAGCACTGGCCAGGTGATTCGGTTGGAGTGTCCCCCCATACACCAAAGGTCATAAATTCAATCCCCAGTTGGGGGCATTCAGAAGGCAACCACCTGATTTTTAAAAAGATTTTATTGATTTTTAAAATACATTTTATCCATTATGCTATTACAGTTGTCCCAATTTTTCCCTTTTGCTCTCCTCCACCCAGTACCCCCTTCCCTCCAGCAATGCCCCCCCTTAGTTCATGTCCTTGAGTCATGTGCATGCGCTCTTTGGTTTCTCCATTTCCTGCATGGTTCTTAATGTCCTCCTGGGTATTTTGTACCTATCAGTTTGTACTTCTTAATCCCTGTACCTTTTCCCCCTTTCTCCTCCTGCCCCCTCCCAACTGGTAACCCTCCAAATGATTTCTATATCTATGATTCTATTTCTGTTCTGCTTGTTTGCTTAGCTTGTTTTTTAGATGCAATTGTTAATGGTTGTGAATTTATTGCATTTTAATGTTCATAGTTTTTATCTACTTTTTCTTAAATAAGTCCCTTTAACATTTCATATAATAATGGCTTGGTGATGATGAACTTGTTTAGCTTTACGTTGTCTGGGAAGCACTTTATCTGTCTTTCACTTCTAAATGATAGCTTGATATTTCTCTCTCACACTAATGTCTCTCTCTCTTTCTCTCTGTCGCTGTCTCTGTCTCTCCCTTAAATCAATAAGCATATCCTCGGGTGAGGACTGAAAAAAAAGAGGGGCCTGGTGGGCTGGCTTATTTGGTTGGAGCCTTGTACTGTACACCAAGGGGTCATGGGTTCAGTTCTCAGTCAGGGCACATACCTGGGTTGCGTGTTCAATTGTTGGTTGGGGTGTGTACAGGAGGCAACTGGTGGATGTTTCTTTCCCTTCCTCTCTCTCTAAAAGCAATTTAAAAATGTTTAAAAAGAGGGGGGAAGCTTTGAAAAGCTGCCGTGTGCACACTTTTGTAAAATATATGGTTTTCTAATTCCAGTATATGCTAATTTCAAAGACTGTATGACTTCCTTCATGAGGGAATGAGGACAGTGCTTCTCTTCCAAGTTGTGTGACGTCTTCTCCTTTTCCGTTGGTATTTTCATGTTTGTGAGAACACCTGTATTATGCCAAACATTTTTAGTGCAGTATTTCGTTTAGCACTCAAACAGTACTGAGACTGGTGTGATTATGTTGGTTTACAGTGGAGGAAACAACTTGCTCAAAGAGTTTGACACCATTCTCTGTAACAGTGAGTCCCATGTGCTTTCCATTCAATGTTATTATACCTCAAATTACAAAGTGCTACACCTAACTCATCTTGCTTTTATTTTTACTTTGCATAGTTTTCTAAAAGAAAATACTCCTAAACTGCCCCAAGAAAACCAGTGTATACATGTCATCCCTCAATCTAGACTAGTTTTGTTGAAGTTCGCTGCCCCCATCCCTGATTTTGAAGGCCATCACTGACCACTGTCTCCCACTGCCCTCTCCAGCCTCCTTAACACCCGATTTCCATCTCTCTGAGGGCAACTGAGCTGGGTGCTGAGCTGCCCAGTTGGAGACCCCTCCATCTGTTACCCCACTTCCCAGCACTTTGTTTCGGCTTGGTTCCTGCTTCTTGGTTCTTCACAGACCTGTCTTTAGGATCTAGAACTCTGGCCTGGAATCTAAAGTGGCTGAGCCCTTGTCACTGTTCAGACGAGGTCCATTGAACACATTCTCAGGAATCATCGAAGCTTGATTCACCAGATTTGACTGTGCTCACTTGGTGGAAACCCCACAATTTGCCATTGTTTGAATTACAACTAAAATTGTCACATTTAATTTTAACACTAGACCCATTTGTTCACCCTTGTCTGGCCTACAGGACAGAACCTCTATGTCCCTATTATTTTCCCGTCTCCTCTGCCTGATTTCCCAGTCCCAATATATCTTTTTTCATGCATTTAGAAATTTATATTTCCTTAAATACATTGATTTTTGTTAACTTTATTGTGATCAATTATTAATAAGTTTCTTCTCTCGAAAGCAATAAATGTTTATTGTGGGAAAAGAAGAAGATTGAAGAACACCCATAATTCTACCACACATCAAGCAAACAGAAAAGACAATTTCTTGGGATTACAGTTTTAAACTGTCCATCAATAATCACTAACCATTTTGAGATATATTCCACCAAACTCCTTACTGAATATTTATATTATGCTTACACTTTTGTCACAGTGTGTTTTAAAACCTGCCTTTTCATTTTTGTATTTTAGCATCTTTACAGGTAAATATTCAGTTGACAAATTTTTAATAATTTGGAAGTTTCTTTCTCTTTATATTGTGTGAAATGAGGGCAGGAGTGCCAGATAAGGTCATTTGTAGAATTTGCACAAATTCTACAAGTTGTGATAAATAGAGATCACCACCCAAACCCTGCTGCCGTGAAGAGCCATGAAGGGTCTTTTTATTAAGACAGAAGGGATGACAGCCAATGTGACTCAGGAGAATGGGGTTTGCTATGGATCTTCTTTTTGTGTGCTACACATTACTTTTATAAAGTGAAACAAGAGCTGGAATTGCCATTGCTTGCTTCAGGTGCATTATTACAAGATAAAGTCTATTTTTAAAGTTGCTTCTAGTACAACCCTTTGTGGGAGGAACTCCGACTTGTAGAATTCCTCCCGTCCGCCGTGGATGAGAAATAAGTCATCCTGGACACAATCTTGCTGTTCCAGCAGGAAAGGCAATGGCAATTCCCTCTAGTGGAGAATGCCCTGAACCCTTCTCCCAAATGGTTTTTACTGGGAATGGTATGTGTAGGTGGATACATGCATAGCTCACCAATCAACATCAAAAGGCTATAGTCATTCAGAAACAGGTATTATCTATAGATAAAAATTGAAAGAACACAGAGATTTGTCACAAGTCAGGGTCTGTTAGTCATGCTGACGCCAGATGGTCTTTAAGACATGTTTCATGAGATAAGGAGTTTATTCTTTATGCCTTGAACTTAAACATCCAGTTTATATCAACAGAGCCATAGAAAGCAAAGCAGAGCAGGCTTCAAAGGATACAATGTATTTATCAGGCGTGATTCCCAGCCTTACCTTGTTTTCCAGAGTGACTTACTAGCCTCTTTCAGAGCCTGCTCTCACTGGCCTGCAGTCTCTGAAACCACACAGAGTGGTCCCCAACAATCCTTAAGTACAAAGTCTTTATCAGAATATTTCTCTGGGAAGGTTTGTGAGACTCCAATATGCTCCATAAAAAATCTAGCTGAGTGAGATGCTGCAGCTCTTTGCTTCTCCAATGCGAAAACTCTATGCCTGTGTTGTAGTTGGCTGCATTCCCCATAGACAATAATCCATGTTTTTTAGGTGCTGTGTCAGAAAAAAGGACTATCCTTCTGTATTTATAATGTAATCTGAGAATGAATCTCTGGATGCTCAGAAACATGACCACTGAAACTTACTGAGGTATATCATTGTGATAGATTGTATGTTCCAAAGAAGCTTTCACGAGTATATATATTTCATCCCACATGTTCCTCTTACAATGTTTCTGACAATCCTCCTGCTGACAAGTGGGGCCTATGTTCCACGACCAAGGAAATGGACAGGGTTTTGTGACAGCTACAATCATTTCATTTGGAGGAAGTGATGCTATATGATTTACGACATGAGTTCATCATAGGATACAGTATTCACCTGGCTTTCTCCCTCAACACACAACTTGGGAGTCCTGATCCTACATCTAAGAAGTCCACCAGCTACCCTGAAACCACCATGCTTGGAAGAGTAGTGGAGAGGCCTCTTAGAGATAGAGAAATACATGAGGAGCCCCTACTGTGCCAGCTGTCATCTGTTTGAGTTTTCTAGCATCCACTGTCAGACATGGAAGAGAGCCCGGACAACTTGTAGGTGTCTGAAAGAATCAAAAATAACACCCCATAGGGCATGCACTACTCCCATAGAAAACAAGTTCCTTTGAAGATAAGCTCACTATATAACATTATAAAGCACACAAGGAAACATACTACAACAAATGTGACTCAGTGCAACAAATGGGAGAACTTGCACTCTATCAACTATAGATAACTGAACAATTTGAGATACTTTTAGATAAATGTGTTTAAAATATTTTAAAACATAAAGAAAACAATAGACTCCAAGATAAAAAGCAAGAAATTACGAAAAAAGAACAGGTAGATTTGTAAAAGCATAAAATGAAAATTATAGAAGCGTAAATAAATAAGCATTTAAGGAACAGATTAAAGAGGAGAAAATACGGCTGCAAAGAGAATGAGGGGATTGGATGACAGATCCAAGACAATTCTCCAAGATCAGCACAGAGAAGTAAAAAGATGGAAAATATGAAAGAAAAATTAAGACATGAAGAATAAAATGAGAAACTCCAACTATTATCTAATAAGTGTTCCAGAAAGATAAAAAAGAGAAAAAATGCATGATGTGGGTGGGTGGGGCATATATGAATTAAAAAGGCTGAAATTTTGTGAAATTGAAGGACTTCAGTTTGAAAATGCATGCTAAGTCCTGACAAGATATCTAAAAACAAAATCCATCTAGACACCAGTCAATAATGTAAGCATCAAGTGGAAAAAAGTATTGAGTTACTTCAGAGGAAAAAAAATAACAATGAGACTGACTGCAGACTTCTAATTGCCAACAACAGATGACAGAAGGTAATGAAATGATAATTTCAAGGTGTTGGTGTCAATAATGTCAACTTGGAATTCCTTGGCTGGTAAAATTATGATTAAAAACCTTAGACAAAAATCAAATGAGAATGATATACAAGGACAGAGAATTTTAGTCACAGGTATGATGAAAAAATATTGAAGAATATACTTCAACAAGATATAAATTGAGCTCAGTAGGAAAGAATGGGATACAAAAAAACAAATAGTAAGGACAAGTACTGATAAAACATTGTGAAAAAATTAATTAAATAATAACCATAAAAGTAGTAACAATGATTAATTTAGTAAAGAGTTAAAAAGATAAATGGGGAATTAAAAAAACACTAAATAGTAATAAGTAATTTATAGGAGAGAAAGTTGGGAGTTAAAGAGTTTTATTTATTTATGTTTTGTATAACATTATCTTTAAAGGAAGGAAATGATGATAGTGACTAATCTTGGATATTAAGTATAAATGTTAATATTTTAAGGGTAACCACTAAGAATTGAAATAAAAGATATAAATTCCAAATCAATACAAATGTTTAGAAAAGGTTTCTTCAAGAAGTGTTTAGAAGTGTTTATACTTCAGAAAATTAAGTTAATAGAATAGAAGGCAAGAAAGGAGAAAAAATCTGGCAAAGAAAAAGATAAATAATATGAAATTAGAAAATGGTAATAAATCCAAAGATGGTGATCATAATATGACAGAGAGTGCTATTTTTTGCCAAACTCTGTTCTCTGTCTTCCATGCTAACAGCTGTGTTTGGGACATGGCTGCCTGGCTAGTGGCTTCATTTGCCATGAAAGTAAGTTCTGGTCGAAGGGATATGAGATGAGCAGTGTGTCACTCAGGGTCTAGACCTTAAGAAGTTGGACTTGTGACCCTTCATGCCCTCCCTTGAGCTGGAACTCCCTGATCAGTTTCTACCAGGTAGATATAGGCAATGCCAGAGGCAGTGAGTCTCCAACCTTTTTAGCGCCAGGGACCTGTTTTAGGGAAGGCTGTGGGGGAGGGGGCAGTTCCTGAGTTGGGGAGACAGGAGGCGGAGCTCAGTAGAGCTTTGAGGGCGGTTGTGCTACTAACAGGAGCAGTCCCTGGAGTTGAGGACTCCTACCCTAGGGGACAGAATAGCAATATGGAGTAATACCCTGGACCACTCCCACAACTATTTCAAGAGAGAGAAATATACACTCTGTTTGGAGAAACGCAGAGAAGAAGGACTTCTTTCTTATACTAAACTTTATCCTAATTAGTATATATGATAAATGAAAACTGATTAAAATAGACTACTAAAAGGTAGACTCTCAGAATGAGTCAATAATATTGAATTCAACTGTTATTTACATGACCCTTAAAACATAATTACTCAGAATAGGCGAAAATAGAGAGATGGAAAGATATATACTAGACAACCACTAACAAAAAGAGAGCTCTTGTATCATACCAAATAGAATTAAACTATAAAAAAAACAATGGACAGATAAATGTAATAAATTTAGGGAAACTGGGTTATAGTCCTGGCTTTGTGATTTTTGGGCAAATTGCTCTATTCTTTTCTGGTTTGTTTCCATCTCTATAAAAGACAATAATATTATTTGCAAAATTGTGAAAGTTAAATGAGATAATGCATGAGAAACTGATTTTTCTATAGCCATAGATATAATAACAAAATTCTAATACATAATTAATTCATCCAACATTTACTAAGCACCTATTATGCATCAGAAACTGTACTGAGAACTAGGAAGATACATGTCATTAGAGAAATTGTATGTAAAAATCAGTTTGATAAAGTCTTCTAAGGCATAATGGTGCAGAGAAAGTACATTTAGTCTAGAAAGAGTGGCCAGTTCTAACCTGCAGCAGGATCAAAAAATTTCATCAGGAAGGTGATTCTTAGGTTGAATCTTGAAAGATGAGCAGGTATTCGGACAGGCTGGAGTAAGAGAAAGGGCATTCCATGAGAGGGCACAAATGAAAATAAGAGGCTTGATAGGGAATTGCATGTGAGAGTATACGATGAGACTGGGGAAATGATACTGGATAAGATATTAGGACTTTCATCCTACAAGTAATGGGGAGTCATCTGAAAGGCTTATCCAGAGAACGACTCCCTTGATTTTGTATTAGGCTTACTTTGGCCAAAACTAAGAGATGGCAGGAGTAGAGTTACAACTAGCTTAGAGGCAGTGAGACTAACAAGGAAAGTAATACATTGTCTCAGGGGCTTGAAACAAAGGCCCTGAAACCAGGAACAACACTGAAATGGAGGCAAGGCGACAGACAGGAACCTGAGGTGTGAGGAGGCGGCAATGGGACAGAGATGGAGGAGCCTGGGACAATTTTCAGATCTCTCCTTTGGGTGTCTGGGTGGATTGTGGAGACATTTTACTGAGAGAATGAGACAAGAGAGAGAAGCCAGCTGGCAGGAAAGTTAACTTCTGTTTCCGTCAAGCTGAGGTTAGGGCCCCTGAGATGTCTGGGTAGAAATTTCTTGAAAGAAATTGCCTTTACAGAACTGGAGATCTGGGATAGGAATGGGAATTTATGAGTTAGCACATAGTTGGCAGTTGCAGTCATGGGTGGATCTGGACAGACCAGGCAGCATTAGGAACAGGCCAAGGGCAGATTACCTGGGCACTCCAACATGGAAGAGGTGGCAAAGGGGCTGAGGAAGAAATGGTTAGAGAATTTGGAGAATGAAGTGTCATAGGGGCCAATAAAAGGGATAGTTTCAAGGTTGAAAGTCTGGTCCCCAGTGACTAATGCTGCAGATAGGTTAAATAAGGAGAGAATTGGGACACACCCCCTCCCCGAATCCAATGGGTTAGAACATTTTCAAAGCCACAGATGATCTTTCTCAAGGTCCTCTCTATGTAGTTTCACAGAAGTCAGTTTGCAGGGAAGAATGAGTGGCAGATTAAGATGTGGATGAGATTGATAGGAGTTTACGTCCCAAAGAACAGTGCCGTGAGGAGGTGAGGGCTGGTAGACTTGATCAAGTAAGTGTTTTCAGTTTCTCAGTTTGCTTTTAAAATGGGTGATTTGTGTTTGACATCAGTAGGGGCCATAGGAAAATGCTGATAGAAGGAGCCGGAAAGTCCACAAGAAGAAATAACATGTAAAAGCCAATATCGGATTGGAACGAGATGGAAACAGACTTAGAGGCCAGAAAAGATGATCGGAAAAGCTATTTGTAACATTTTCAAAGGGTTCCTAATTTGAATGCAGTGGTCGAACTGGAAAGCAGATCGACTTCTTAGCTGGTTTTTTCTTTCCAGGAAACCGTTAAAGATGAAAACTGAGTAAAAGAAGCACTGTCTCAAACTTAACCCCTTTCAGAAGCTAAGCGGTCTGCAATCTTTTCAACATCACAATGAAAAGGCCACCCTGGCGCGGTGGGTTCCAGAGCAGCTCGGGAGTGCAGTGTCCTCCCTCGCTCTGTTGAAGTCGGTCCTGACCAGTGCGATTCCTTCTCGAGCCTCAACACCCAGAGTAGGGGAGGTGCCTGCCGCGCGGGCAGCCGGCGCTGGGAGGGAGGCCGCCGCGGGCTGCACTCGCCGGGAGAGGGAGAGGGAGAGGGAGAGAGGGAGACGGGCGCCAGAGGGGTCTGTCGGGACTACCGACCACTGCCGCTCCGGTGGCCTGCACGACGGCCGGCCCCGCCCAGGCTTTCCCCGCCAGCCGACCCCCGGAAGGGCCACTCCAGGGCGCCCGGTGCCTGTGACCACCCAGCGGCCGCTTTCGGTTCCGTGCCTTAAAAGGCCTGACAGGGGGGTCACGTGCGTCCCGGGCCGCCCGCCGGGAGGAGGGGGCGGCAGGAGGAGGGGCGGGAAGCGGGGAGGAAAATGGGAGGGAGCCGGAGGCGGAGGAAGGAGCGAGGGGCGGATTCTGCGGCCGTGGGAGGTGGCGGCGGCGGCGGCTGCGGCCGCGGCGAGGAGCGGATCGCGCGGAGCTGGACCGAGGAGGAGGAGGTGGAGGAGGAAGGGACCGGAGCGGGGGCGGGAGAGCGAAGCGCGGCGGAAGCCAGAGACGGCGGGAGGGCCGGTGGCTGGCCCCGGGCGGGAGCCAGGGCTACGGAAACAGCGGCCGAGAGGACCGCGGCGTGGGAGGCGCATCCAGCGGCCCCGGCGGCGGCCCGGGTCCGCACGCTTGGGTGGCCGGCGGGCGCGGGCCGGCGCGATGGAGCCGCAGCACGTGCACCCCGCGCCCTGCGCCCGCTGCCCGGCCGGGGAGGAACCGGTGGGTACAGCGCCGCGCCCACCCCCTCCCACTACGCCTCTGCTCCTCCCGCCCGGGCCGTGTTCCGTTCAGGAAATGGCCCGGGATGAGGTCCCCAGCTGCTTCCCAGCCGGGGCAGCGCTTCCTCCGCCGCCCGGGCTCCTCCTCGCGCGCCGCCCGTTGCGCCTTTGTCCCGTTGGCGGAGGTTCTTCTCCAGGGGCCGCTGGCGAACCGCTGACGGCGGCCCTGGGAGCCCATTTTTGCCCTTCCTCGATTTCTCAACTTTGTGACCTGATTTTAGAGCGTAGTAGGTAGGGCAGAGGAGAGGACAAACTCAGGCTCCGGGGTCAGCCTGGGGAGCGCGGAGGAGACCGGTTTCTTCCCCCGAGACCGCGCCCTGGCCGTCACCTGGGCGCGCAGGTTCCTGCCGACCGGTGCTGAGGGGAGTGGGGGGCGATCGCGGCCGGCCGCGCGGAACCACGCCTCCGACTCCGTGCGCCGCCGAAGCCCTGGGCTTTTCTGGGGTTCAGGGGTTTCGCCGGGGATGAAGCGGGAAGCCAAGCTCGATTTCGCTACACATGCATCGCGGAGGTTGGGGGACCAAGAGAAGTGTGTGCGTGCGTATTGTGTTCGGGAGAATGAGGGGGAGACGGGAGGAGGCGGCTTTGGATTTGTTTCCTTTAAATCCTTTAACTTCTTTCTTCCAAGTCTGACAGAACCATCTCACAGTCCTCCAGGGATTCCACCCCGGAATCCCAGTCTCACTCAGAGCTCTGAAAGCGTGTGTGGGCTGCCTTTTCCCTGGCATCGATTTTTGGTTTTCCACGTCCTGCCTCGGTGTTTGCTACTCCGTCTTGGTGAAATTCTTGAACCTGTCTGAAAAGTCTTGCTCGAAAATTTTGGGCTCACCCATGCTTTTTTAACGTGTTTCAGATACTCTTTTTCCCAGAGCCTCCGCGTGTCTTCTGGGGCTGGCCCCCTGCCTGCAAGTTAGGTGCCAGGCTTGGTTCTCCTTTTCCTTTTATAATAGGCACACTCCCAGCTCCTTTGCCCAGAATACGTTTGTCTGCCTCCTGCTTCCCGACCTTTCGTGAGTGTCCTTGGACTCTGATCCTTCTGCATCTGCAGCTGTCTTTGCTTCCGTAAATTTGAACATGTTGTTAGGTTGCCCATCTGCTCATGTTCTATTGTGATTATCACTGGGGATCAAATTATCTTGAAATTAAACAGAATTTAGTTTTGAAGTTTAAACAAAAGATCATTGAGAACTAAATTCAGTGACTGACCTGTTTTTGTTACTTTTTTACTTTTAAACTTTCTTATATAAAGTCCTTTAGAACCTCGATACTTTAAGTCACCACCAATCACAATGGAAAATACCCAGTTTTATCTATTTTACTTTAGGGTGCTAGTGCCAGAACTACTTTGTGCCTAGAAATATACAGAGAAACTTATTTTTGTTTTGTTTTACATCTCAAAATGACAAAAATGAAAATGCTTATTTATTAGCTTTTAAAACTTGAGCCCTAATACAAATACGTGAGTGAACTGTGACACTTACTTGGACTGCAGAACTCTTCTAAAAGTTAGATTTATTTTCTTTAAACACGGAAGGCCTTTTATTAACTCAACAGTTATTTTATCCAGCACCTATCATGTTTCAGGACTGTTGGATATAGCATCTAACAGCATAGACACAAATCCTTAAATCCTCAGAGTGTATATTCTCAACTAAACAATGTCTTGTTTCATATATATTAATGGTTTACATTCAGGTAGGCCAAAAAGCGTCTTCAGAGATCTCAGGTATGTTGCATAAAATGATTTTGACAAAGTGATTTTATTTGAAATTGTGGCCGTACATGTATGACTGCAGAGTCTAAGAACTAATAAAGGGGATTTAAGTTCTTAAAAAAGTAAGTTATTCAAATTATTGAGTAGTGTACAAGAAAAAAGGAGGGATAAATTAGGGAAAAAAGAGTATTTAAATGTTAATTATTTCAGTCGTTGGGAGCTAACAGATGAAATACCAGTTTAAATATGTTGTTAAGTTATACAAAATTACTTACAATCAGGCAGTCTTGAAGTGTCCTTGGACATTGAAAGGCTCAATCAAAGATCCTTAAGAATCTAATCAAAGGCATAGACTCTC
Organism: Tonatia bakeri; assembly: GCA_004024845.1. NCBI lineage: Eukaryota > Metazoa > Chordata > Mammalia > Chiroptera > Phyllostomidae > Tonatia > Tonatia bakeri. The sequence goes on from PVIA01005250.1 coordinate 21,282, forward strand.
TTCCAAAAATCTTCTTATACCACATACATATAAAATTTTAAATAAAATTTCAGGAGAAACACAGATTTACTGAAGCCCGATCTGTGGACCCTCTGAGACCTTGTGTTGAAAACACCTGCTTTGACTTGGGTCCATTTCACAGTTATTTAAAATCTGCTTTTATAATTCAACATAGGCGTATAGAATTCAAATGTAGGCAATAGTGTATTATAAAAGTATATTTATTTATATTTATGAAAATTAAACATACAGATTTTGATACTGGGCTATCCAGTATCAAACAGGCAGTGTTCACATTACTTATATCCTGTTGCATCATCCCATGTTGCATATAACAGCATAAATTTAAGGATTTACTCTTGTTCTTTTTTTCTATGGAATCTAAAATACGATGTTTTGATTCTACATGGAACTATTCACAGAAAAGTAAACAATTGGGAATTGATGCTGAATAGTAGTAAATAGAACAGCACTTACTGCTTGAAATGTATTCATGTCTGGAACTGAGAGACAGCTGCTGGACTTCATGGCATTCTTTTATTTGAAGGTGAAATTAGGTTATTTAGTTAAGTGAGGGCATATAAATAAACTGCTAGCCATATCATTACTTTAGCTAGGATGTTAGGGCTAAAAGAAGATAAATGTTAGCATTCAGGTGTCTGTGTATTTTCTTTAATGCTAGCTTCAAAATGTAGTCAAGTTAGTGGAAATAGAGGCATTACCTAAATTTCTAATCAGTTAAAAAATATTTTGGTTGTGGGAATAGGTGGGTAGGAAGATAGCCAAACAGCCCTTACTCATAAATAATAGCCAAAACTTAAAAAGTGTGGGAGCACTTGCAAAGTGGTTCTTAGACAATGGAGTGATGTTAGGGTATATTTTACTTACTAAAAATTTTTTTAATGTCCAAATGATTTTTTAAAAGGATTTTATTTGTATTTATTTTTAGAGGGGAAAAGAGGGAGAAAGAGAAGGGGGAGAAACATTGATCTGGTTCCTCTCCTAAATACTCCTACAGGACCAAGCCCTGACCAGGAATCCAACTGGTGACTTCACACTTTGTGGGAAGATGCCCAGCCAACTAACTGAGCCACATTGGTCAGAGCTGTCCAAATGATTTTTATATCTAGTTGGCTCTGATGAAACTATTCAGAACTAATGGAAAACTAGGCAGGAAGTGTTTCAAAGGAAAAGGGGCCAGAATATAAATGAGAGTTTGTATGTATGTTTATGAATTAGGTCTAGATAATGAAAGGATTTTACCTTAGGTGCAGAGCTGACCATATGTACACATGCAGTTGAGTTGATGTCAGGATTAATCTCAATCTTTTTCACTCAGGTAACAACTAAGACAACTTTAATACAGTAAAGTTTTGAATGTTAAATTCTAAATATGTAACCGATAGTGTATTACAGAAGTAGTTTTGAAGTTTGGATGAAACCAGGCCTGTACTTGTTCGTTCAGCCTACAGTGTTCTTTGCATGATTCCCATTGGTTAGGAACATGAGTTTCAGAACATGTGTTTTTGAAGTGTCTACTTGAGTTCTTCAGGATACAAATGTAGACTTCTACATGTTTACAATAAAATATTTAACATAAAGCCATAGAACATACAGAATTAAAAAATCACAAATAGATAATAAAACCTCTGTTGTTACAATGATCAATAGTAGTTCAAAATGTTTATAGATAGCAACATGCTAATATTGATAAAGTTGGTATAGGAATGAGAACTGGCTGTTACTTATATATACCCAATGTAATGGTTTTTTTTTTTTTTTTTTTTTTAATGGAGCAGGAAGCCTTGTTGAGTAGAAACCTGATTTAGTGGTAGCTTCTATTCCCACTTTGTCCTGAATGCAGAGTGTCTGCATGGCTTATGTCCAAGTTTTCAGTAGTGTTTTTGTGGTATATTCCAAAGATTTCAAAGTAACAATAATAAAGGAATTATGTAAGACACATCTAAGAAATTACTTGAAAATCTGAAAAGACCAAATAAGGAAAATGTCAAGGGAGTCATGTAAATCAAAGAAATAATATAATATACCGCATATTTGAAATTCATGTCAGTTACCATTTTGAGCTGCATTAAAATGGTTGAAAATATTGAGCTGAGCCCTGGCTGGCGTAGCTCAGTAGATTGAGCGTGGGCTGCGAACCAAAGCATCGCAGGTTCGATTCCCAGTCAGGGCACATGCCTGGATTGCACGCCACGGCCCCCAGCAACCGCACATTGATATTTCTCTCTCTCTCTTTCTCCCTCCCTTCCCTCTCTAAAAATAAAATAAATAAAATCTTTTAAAAAAAGAAAAGCAATAATCTCATTCATCTAAAAATTAAAAAAATATATTAAGCTCTTGACATTGCTATTACATTTGAAGGGAAGTGGAGTGCATCGCAGATAGTCAGTATACAGATGGGTTGTTCATTCTGGAAGCTCCTAATTTACAGACAAGACCTGAGAAGAAGCTAGTGGATCAGGTACCTTAAATTAGGGATTACTCGAAAAATTACTCTTCAGTAGAGATGATTGAAGAAAAGAGGGTGTTTTCATAAGCTGTCTTTTGTGAGAAATGAAGTGACATTCCTTCCTACACAGTATTTCCACTCTGAGCATTCTATGTGCTAGGGAAATTGTAGAGCAGGGATCATTTATTTAGCATGAGTAGGCTAAGACTGTGCTTTCAAAGTCACAGCCCAGTTTTAGAACTTGTTTCAGGAGTGTTTGAAGAGCAGGGATAACTGTAGGGTTATATGTTTATGAAGTAATGAATACCTTTACTTTGAGGTATTAATTGTCCAGCTCTTGTACTTGAAACTATTTTAAAATATCTTTAAGCAGTAACTGTTTGAATCAGAGAGAGATTTATTCAGTTCTCTTGTTAAGATCACAGAATTAATAGGCATGGGTATTAAACAATGCCTTTCAGCTTAATCACTCTTTTTCTGCCTGGGTTTTGGAAGAATGTTACTATATAAAACTTGAAAGCCCAAAGTATGAATAGAAACATAATTGACAGACTAACTCTTGTTATATAGTGTAGTGAAGTGACTAGAACATTGGTAATAATACTTTTTTTTAAATTTTAAAGATCTTATTTATTTTTAGAGAGAGATCAAGGGAGGGAGAAAGAGAGGGAGAGAAACAATCAGCAGCCTGGTTGCCCCTCCTGCCCCCCCGTAACTGGGCATATGCCCTGATCAGAATCAAACTGAGACCTTCCCCATTTTCAGAGGGCACCCAACCGACTAAGCCACCAGTCGGTAGGAATCATGATTTTTGACTTTGGTTCCAGTGCTTGATTTGGGTCCTCAGTTTCTTTATATTCATTAAAAGAAGATTGAACTAGATTTTTTTTTCTTTCAAAGGGCCCTTTAACTAGGTGGTGTTGTCTACATTGTGGGACCACTGGACTTATAAGTGAGCAAAGAGCTAGGTTGGGATAAAGGCCATTATTTGGATTAGTTATTTTTTCTCTTATTTCTGCTCACAGTAACGTTCTTTGTAGATAGAATTACATATTTACAGAGCTATAAGTGCTTAAAGTTTATTTTGCCCAACTCCTTCCCTGACTAAAGAAGACAACTGAAGGTGCAGAAGTAACCTCTATCACTTAGTGCATGTTGGCAGTCTCCTGACTTTGAAGATTCAGACAAACCAGCACTTCTTAAGTATCAATGAATTTCATCTACAGTGTGTATATACAGTATTGGGATAGAAACTGTTTCTTAAAGTCTCTTAGAACTGTTAGTTTTTTCTTTTTTAACAAAGCAATAAAATTATTGGGAGTAGTATTGCAACTAAAAAACCCTGATAGAATCTTAGTTTGGACTACCATTAAAGGTTCTATCAACTGAAAAAGTAGGTCATGACAACTGAAAAAATACAAATGGGTATTGAAGGCCCATGAACACATTAAAGAGATTGCTTTAGTAAGTGTGAAGAGACTCCACCGTCTGGCAGGGAGTTTTTTTGTGGGACGTGGACTTTAAAATTTAGCTAACACCAATTTGTAGTTAACTGTGGATGACAAGAAGAATCTAATTTTTGTATTTTCTCCCCTAAGCCCACCCAGCCTCCCACACCTGCACGAGATCTTTGACTCAGTGCACGCACTACCAGCCCTCGAGGCTGCTATTCCCAAATGTTAGCTTATCCAACTTGCTTGGGATGAGTTGTGGGCAGTGGCCGTAGCCTGTTGATCCCATTTCCTTCTGCTCTAGGTCGGGTTAGGGAGTGGCTCTTCCAGGACTTCCAGTGTTTTCGTGCTCCGGCACTGGTATTCACAGGGCTCCAGTGCATTGTTTTCTCCTAGGCAGTCGCGGGTAGCGCTTCAGCTTAGACCTTTATTTTGCGTTCTGTCGTCTTGGACCGCAAGTACTTTGTTGTTTCTACTCTCCCGTCCTTCCCAGTTTCCTGTTAGCCAAAGGCATTGCTCTTTCTGAACGAAAAGTTACCAGAACGGAGTGGAACCTCCCGGAAAATACTCTTGTCTTCCGTGTGTACCGGATGGGAGTAGGGGTGGCCCAGAAACTGGATGCCACTGTCGGTAGCGCTGAAAGGAAAGACCTGAGCCCCAGGCAGAGGTGGGATAGGTGTGGTTCATTGGAGAAAGGCTGGGGGGTTCGTGAGACAGGCAAGGGGCATCGTAAATGCATTTCGGGGGCTAAGGGGACTTTTATTTAGTGGGAACTTCGCGTAGAGGCCCACGTATCTCTGGAGAGATTCTGGGTCCAGGAGGTGGCGGGTGCATCCTACACGGTGGGGAAGAAACTCTAGGTTCCCTTTCTACCCAGGGACCATTCTATTTCTGCTGCCCGTGAACCAAGGAGGGAGCATCGGCACTATCGGGCTTTCTGGGGGTGGCTTCGGGGGTCCCCCCCCGCCCCTCTCTTTCCCCCACGCATCCATTCTGGGGACCCCAGACCCTGGGGGAAGTGGGAAGTCCTTTTCCTTCAGTCACCCCTGTCCTCGACCCGCGCTAGTCGTATCCCTATACCATCCTGAGGCTGGGTGCGCAGACGTCCCAGGTCAGGCCAGAGCCGGGTGGAGGGCCGGGAGGGCGCCTGAGCCGCTCAGACCCTTCTCCCGCTGCGCCCTCTGGGGGAGCGGAAGATGGCGGCGGCAGCAGCTGTGCGGGGCTCCGGGCCCGGCTACGGCAGAGCCCACTCACTGACGGCCGCCGCCCCCGCCGGGCGGTGCTGTGTCCCCGCAGGAATCGGAGAGGATGGCCGGGGCCGGCAACCAGCACCACCCTCCAGGGGCCGCAGGAGGAGCGGCCGCCGGGACTGGCACCGTGGTAACCCCTGCCGCTGCCCCCGCAGGGCCCGGAGAGGATTCCTCCGACAGCGAAGCGGAGCAAGAGGGACCCCAGAAACTGATCCGCAAAGTGTCTACCTCGGGGCAGCTCCGGACCAAGGTGAGGCGGGCTTGAGGGGAGTGTGGAAGGCGGGGCGCAGCGGGCGGGGTGTGGGCGAGACACGCGGCCTGGGGCGCTGGGAGCGCACCGCTCCGGGAGGTGTGGGGAACCGAGGTGGGGGCAGGGCCCACCGGAGCCTGACTAGGGCGCCACTGGAAGGGATTCCCGGGCGCCAGTAGGAGGCAGCAGGGGTGGACTGCAGGAGGTCTGGCGCTTAGAGCTGCGGCTGGGCGGGAGCGTGGGAAAAAGAGAGGCGCTGTTGAGTTCCCGTTCGGGGAACTTAAAAGGAGTCTTTATTTTTGATCCTCCCTGCCGAGTAACGGTTCGAGTGTTGGTTCGAGTAATGGTTTGTTGGGGTGTTTGTGTTGCGCAGGGAGAAGAGGGCAAGCCTACGAGCCAGGGCTGCAGTGCCCTTCCACCTTCCCTTCTTTCGGGCAGCAGTCTGTCCCTTCTCTGGCCCACTTTGACAGAGTGGGCAGGTGATAGATACGTCACAGCCCCTTTGCCTCCTGTTGCGGTTTGGAAGGCGGAAGCCTTGTGCGACGCCACTGGTAAAAGATACTCCTGGTTATCCGCACCCTGCGCTTTGCAGATAGCGGCAGGCTAGGCTTTCCAGTTGTAGTTTCCCATTAAGTGCATAGTTCGAATTTTACCAACATATCCATGGTTACTTTTAATAGTGAAAAGTAATATTTTTGTATTATATGGAGATTAGTATGCTGTGTTTACTCTTGTTATCTAGCAGGTACTTTGGATCTGTCAGAGCTCAAAGTTGAGTTTTCATTTGGTCGTGAGCATACACATAGCAAATTCTTAGGACTGAAGGATAATTTATGCTTTCTAATTTTCTTCGTAGAGTCTGTTATCAATGGGAGACTTTAATGAGGAATTTGAAAAATGAACTGATAAAAATCATTGGATTTGTGTTCTGCAAAGGTTAATTTATTCTACATTTTTATTAGAATTTGTTTTCTAAGGTCAATAGATCCCCTATTTGAAAATATAACTTTTATTATATGCCTATAGACTCTGTATTAGGCTGCTTCCTGTTCATTTAAAATATGTGTAAGAACACACAATTGTTAACATTGCTTTTAGTGAAAAGTAAAGGATTGCTCTAGTCATTTTTTAAGAGCACATCTTTTAATTCCTTTTAATAGTGATACTTCTGAATTTTATATCATTTGTGATAAATTAAGGGTATGGGGTTTAATATGTCTTTAGAAGATTAAGGCTAACAAGATAGGAAGTTTCCTAACAGTCTCATTAACATTTGAAATCTTAATTTTTAAAAATAGTTCATAAAATTGTTATTAATGGGCAAAATGGCAGGTTTTTAAAAATAGTATATTTTATGTATTTATATAAAGTTAACATTCCATGCATACTTATATTAAAATTATCCAATAAATTATACAGTTTGAAAGAAAATTTAGAGATGGCTCTAATTTGAATTGAGTACAGTAAAACAACAAATTTACTGGGAGTACTACTAAAATTTGTAGATTTCATGAACTCATAGTAATGGCTTAACGAGTAATAGCTACTCTTTAAGTTTGATATTACCTATGGTGTGGGGGTAAAGCATGTTTATTGAGACTAAGTAAATTCAAAAAGCACATTTATTATTAGTTTCTCACCTTTGTGATAAAAATATTGAACATATATATTTTGCTATTAATGTAGGTCATTAGTAATCATTAAATGAAATGTTCCTTAAATTTCCCAACATGTGCCTTGGCTGGTGTGGTTCAGTGGATTGAGAGCCCACCTGCAAACCCAAAGGGTCTCCGGTTCGATTCCCAGTCAGGGCACATGCCTCAGTTGTGGGCCAGGTCCCCAGTTGGGGGAGTGCAAGAGGCAGCCACACATTGAAGCTTCTCTCCATGTCTCCCCTCCCTTCCCCCCTCTAAAAATAAATAAAGTCTTTAAAAAAAATTCCCAACATGTATGTAATTTCAGAAATTTTGCAGTTTATTTAAGTATGTATAAGTGCATATAAGTTAATCAGTATTTTCATATAAACACACCCGAGACCAGGGCCTAAAACTGCTGAGAGCAGGGAGCCTCAGCCTCCCTGCCTGCCCATATCCCCCAATCCAGACTGTTCATGTATGCCACAGATCTCATCTGTTACATTTCTTCAGCACATATGCTGATTCTCAGGGAAAAGGGCAAGAGCAGTGAGGGAATTAATAGAATGAGAACTGACAGATTTAATATTGGTTCCCAGTCTTCATTGTGATCCAGAGAACAGTTAAGGGAAAAGATCTTTAGAAAAAGACATATACCATAGATATGTAAGATCTTGGAGGAGAAGAGGCCTCAGGACTCAGTCAAGACCTAGTGGTTTTTAAGACAGCAGTAGTTCTTGCTCCAACATCCTGAACATAGATAGAGGGGCCACCATGTCTGACAGGTTGTGGTTATTAGTCACATCTTTGATTCTGGTTGAGTAGTAGCCAGGGATGGCATGTGTGCCACATGTACACATACCTACACATGTATACATGCTTGTATACTATAGTATGCATATGTATGCTTTTTATAAAGCATTTGTTCGTAGATATACAAAGGGCCTACAGCAGAATGAGTTACACATAGAGACAAAAAATTATTAAATGAATGACTGTACATGTATATATACATAGATATTATTGTTAAGATGTGCTTATTTTAGTTGCCTTTAAAATCTTTAGGGTCCTACAAACTATTAGGCATCTGGTTTAGGTTTAAAGTGAAAAAAGGCCACTAACTTTAAGTAATTCTCTTATTTGAAGTGGTATCTTTTGTTGTAAATACTGGTTAATATTTAAATAATTTGAATGTTAGTAAGGAAACTTAATTTATTGTGGCATTTGAAAAATATCTAGACTTTTTTTAATCAAAAAAGTAGTTCATCATATAGTAAGACATTCAGAGAGTGTGAGAGAGGATTTTTGATGAGTGGAGGATGTCCAATGAGAAGAAATCTCCCTCTCACCCTAGACGTCCTGTTCTCCTTCTCAGAGGACATTTTCTTGGAGTGCTTCTAGAAAATTTTTATACACATACACATATTTCTTTAAAAAATACTAACGGGAACATGCTATATGCGTGCTGTGTCTTGTTTTTTGGAAATAATGATATGGAGATAATTTCTTTTTACTGATGGCAAAGTATTCCATTATACTAGGTTGAACTAAGTGCCGTTGCTATGTTGGTAGCCAAAAATGCTCAAAAGTACAATGGTAATTGCCAGGGACTGGGAGGTGGGAGAAATGAGGAGGTGTCTGTCAAAGGGTAGAAACTTTCAGTTATTAGATGAGTAATTTGGGGTATCTGCTGTACAACATAGTGACTATAGTTAATGAAACTATATTGTATATTTGAAATTTGCTAAGAGGCTAGATCTTAAGTGTTCTTTTTTTTCTTTTTTTCTTTTTAGAGAAAGGGGGAGGGAGGGAGAAAGAGGGAGAGAAATATTAATGTGTAGTTGTCTCTCATGTTCCCCTCAACTGGGAATTTGGACCACAACCCAGGCATGTGCCCTGACTAGGAATTGAACCAGCGACCCTTTGGTTTGCAGGCTGGTACTTAATCCACTGAGCCACACCAGACAGGGCAACCTTAAGCACTCTCTTACTACACACAAAACAGGTCCCTGTAGATGATGGATGTATTAATTAACTTAATTATCAAAATTTTGACAGACATACAGACATACAGACAGACATACAGACATACAGACAGACAAATTATGTCTGTCTGACAGACAGACATAATTTGACAGACATACACAGTGTGTATGTCTGTCAAATTATCACATTGTATACTTTTAAGTATGTACAATATCAGTTGTCAATTACATCTCAATAAAGCTGGAAAAAATCGACAAAAATGGAAAGTTTCATACGGTTCAACCCAACGTGATATATTTTCATTTAATTAATTCCCTATGAAAGAAATAGGTGTTATTTTAGGACAGTACTAATCTCAAGTTTATTTTCTCCCGCTGGATATGATGATGGCTTTTTAAGTGAAGAAAAAGTCTGGTGTGCTTTTAAAATTAGTGTGGCTTAATAAAATCCTCATGTACTTTTTAGGACCCTACTCATATCACTATATTTTACATTTCTTCATTATCCATTTCTTCCCTGGTTTCTTTGTCTTTGGTCTTCTTTCTCTGTTTTTCACTTGATTCCTTTCTCCATAATAGCTTAGTGGAATTTCAGATAGTTTCATGTAGCTACCCAGGTGCTAAACACTAGATCAGGGGTGTTAAACTCATTTTCACTGGGGACCACATCAGCCTTCAAAGGGCCAAATGAATTTTAGGACTGTATAAATGTAACTACTCCTTAACAGTTAAGTGAGAACTCAGCGTTGCTGCTGGGTAGAAACAAGGTGCTGGGCTGGATAAAACAAGGTGGAGGGCTGGATTCGCCCCACGGGCCTTGTGTTTGCCACTTGTGCACTAGATCATTGTATGCCTGCCTCTATTTCTCCAAAGAGTGGAAAAAATACATAAAAGTCGAATAGTGTTGATGTGGGGAAGCCAAAGGGAGCTGTAACTAATTGTAATCTCTTTCTCTGTCTTTACCCTTGGCTGGTATTCCTAAAGTCTTAATCCTGTCCCGAGGTCGTTGACTGTACATTCTGATTTATGATTATGGAGAATTTCACAGGTCCTTCCTGACAATGAGACATTCTGAAACAATGCCAACACAAACTCCAGCCAGCTTGATTTTGAACATGATGTGAAGGAGGATGTGTTTGCTTTTTGTTCACCCATAAATACCATAACCTTTTATTTTGCAGGGAATGGCTAGAGGAACCTTTGGTCAGGTTTATGGTCTAGGATTGTTCACCCATCATAAGCTAATAGTATAAACAAATGGGAAGCATCTCAATTACATTTTCTGACATTGACTCATGACTGCCAAGGTCTTGAAGCTTCATGTGTCACAAATATATTCTAATGGGTTTATTATGGTCTCATTTATTTTTTGACATTTATATGTCTCCCACAGTTAATTTTGAGTATCTTTAAATGAGTCTGAATTTAGGTTAAACCTGCCTAAGTAAAACACTGGAAAGCTCTTCAGAGCTTTGTGACGACATTGTACTGGATTAAGACATCTCTCTAAGCCCATTAAGAAAAGAATAATCACCACGTTTTTCCGTTAGTACCTTGGTTATTATTCAACATGAAGGATATAAGAATAAACTCTTGTACCCTTATGGTCAGGCAGTATATAGAAATATTGATTTGTATTTTTTACTGCTGTATGAGAGGCAGTTTATGCATTTAAAACACTATCTTTTATCATAAACTGTAGGTAAAGTGGACTAGAGAAAAATTGGTCTGCATTTTTCAAATTGTGGCAGTGCATTAGTGGGTTATGATGGTTTACGTCCAGCAGTTAAAACAGAAACAGCATAGATTAGAAAATATTATTTAAAACTTTTACCGACAGTTCTGGGTGGAATCATTGGATTGGGTAATGATCCAAATAGAATGAGAAACCAAGTCATGGCCAGAAGATTGTTAAGAAATGCGAGTAAAATAATATTGACAGGTTATTGTTCAGAAACTCAATGTGATAGGAGAGGCAAGTAGGAACTTTTACATTTTGATAGGTGATGAGCAGGAAGATATCTTGAAAAATAAGAATAATTAACAATTCATCTAGGGCAGAAGTCGGCTGTGTCTGTAAAGGACCAGGCAGTAAGTATTTGTGATTCTGTGGGCCATAAAGTCTGTGAGACTAAACTACCCACCCAGCTCTCCTGTTGTATGAAAGCAGCCAGAGACCGTGCTTCAGTAAATGAGGGAGGTTGGGTGCCAGCAGAACTTTAAATACACTGCAGTGTGAACTTACAAAATTTTCATGTGTTGAGAAGTATTCTTTAAAAAAAATCTATTTAAATATGTAAAAACCTTCTTAGTTCATGGCTGTACAAAATCAAGTGCCAGTAGAAGGATATGCCCATAGATTTGGTATATGGGAGGTGGTTTGCTGACCCTTTTTCTACATGGTGGAAAATGAAGTTTGCAAAGCGCTGTGAAGTTAAGGTACTGCTAAATTCAGTCAGCATGTAATGGACCAAATAAAGCTAGATTTCAGTCCATTTAAAAATCTCATCTTTGTAGAACATTTTATTTTTAGCTTGGTTTGCGTCTTTGCTTCCATTTTAATGTGAACTAAATATAGACTGGAAACTTTGAGTCTTGGTTCAGTAATATATGGTATAACAGCTTTCTTTCCATTTTGATTGCCAGTTAAACATGATATCCCATTATTAAAGATAAGAGGCATAATAAATAATTTACTAAACCTTTACATAAAACTTCAGATGCATTATTTGAAAGTATCTAAATTTGGAAAGCCTTCACTCAGCTTAAGGTTGCATGTTTGCCGCCGTGGTGGGAGTTGATGAAAGGTTATGTGAAACTACTGCTGTAAATGACTCGGGCTCCTGTCTGTTTCTAGGGTACAGTTGTTTCACTCATATTGGATTTGCTAGGCTTTACTTACTCAGGAAATGTGTTTATAAGCAAAGGTTTTAATTAAAGAGTTTGTTTTATGTCTGAAAATAGACCTTTACAAATATTATAACATGTTAGAACATTACATTTTCCCTTGGTAAATGTGTTTGGTCTTGTCAGGTACCAAGTATTTTTCTCTGTGAATATATAGTTACTTAAAAACACATTTGTATTTTTGGTTTTGTTAAGTGGTTTAACATTATCAATAACCATTATTAATAATAATCTTAATTTAGGATTCAGTGTATATTGTTTCTATTTTAGATTGTTGTTTATTTTTTCAAATGAACATATATGGTAATAATTTCCTCCCCTGTGCTTTTTATTGTGAGGATAGTTGAAAGACTGTTAGGCTCTTGTTTGATACCAAGGAAATACAACTAACTTTATCAGGTGTGGAGCTAGAATCTCTAATCTTGCAGTACTGTTTGAATACCAGGACATTTCAAACCACTAGAACATAATTCAGTGTAATAAATCTTTTTTTTATGTAAGCATGGAGGATTTATGTCAGAAATTTAAAAATGCCTTTCTACTTAGCACTTTATTATTTATACAGTAGTTTTTGATACATGATCTTATCTAACAGTGGTGTGAAATTATCTGAATTTTACAAATCTAGAACTGTGACTGAGTTTGACTCTCTGCTGAGTAAATGGCAGGCCTGGAATGCATAATCAGGTCTTCTGACTGCTGTACCATTAACCTTGGCACAGAGCGGATACGATGGAGGGGTTCCAGACGCCTCCTTTGAGTAGTCCCTTAAGCTTCTTGGGTTTGGAACTTTGCATTTGCCGTGTACTTACTGTACGGGTGTGTGCAGCTGTGTCCTCACTTCTCTTCCCCTTTGCCCGCTTCTTGCCCTCCTCCTCTCCCTTAACTTCATTCCCCTTCTCGCCCTCCCTTTCTCCTCCTTCCTGCCTTGCTTTGTTAGTGTTTTTAGTGTACTTTGTTAGTATTTTTAAAAATCTGTGAACATTTCTCACCAATGTTTCAAGTTTCATAATGCCTTTCTGCATTTGAACCCCAAGTTTTACATGACATGTTTAAGAGTATGTGTATGAAAAGAAAATTTGGAATAAAAATTTTCAGTTGATATTTATATTAATTTTAACTACTGTTAGGAAAATCATGGAATTCTTTGAAAACATGTTTAGGATACACTTAGAAGAACTCCTTATAGGTTTTAAACTCTTCAAGTAGGTTTTCAAAGAAAACTGTTAGTTTCACTTCCATGAGGTAAGAAGCTATTTTTTAAAAGGTCATGATATAGTGTTAAAAAGAATTATATGAAGTAATTTTCCTTTTGGCTTATTCAGGCATAGTTGAAGAAAAATTATGAGTAAAATTTATTTTTAACTAGCTAAGGAATGAAAGTGACATTTTGCAACCCGACTTTCTCCAGCTCCCTTTTATTTATGTAAGAAAAGGTTCAAGTTGTATACCTCAGTGGGTACACTATTTCGAGTTGGATTATTTGTACTAATGTATATAGTACTTCAAAATTATGTTTTGCTATTCCTATGTATATGAATGTATAATATCTCTGTAATTTGTGAAGCACAGTGGACTCCTGTGAATTGGCTTTAGAACTAGAATAGTGCCAGTACCATGCATCTACCCATATACGGCTTCTCTTTTTTACTCCTTTGTTGCTCTTCAGTTATTTCAGAAAGGTTTTTATGGCGTTGCAAGCACTGTCAGGGGTGCCAGGGATAGAGCTATATAGAAAAAAATAGCCAAAAATCACTACTCTGATGTAGCTCACATTTTAATGCAAGAAGAATTTACAAACTTGTGTAAAATGCATAATGTGGTAGAAGGTGAGAAGTGCTATAAAGAAAAATAAAGCATGAATGGGAGTGGGAGTGAGGTGGGAAGGGGAAGTGTTCCTGAGAAGGTGACTTCTGAGCAATGGTTTTAAGGGAATGAGCCGTGCAGATCTCTGGAAAGAGCAGCAGAGGCAGAAGGAACAGCATCTGCAAAGACCAAGAGACAGAAGCTATAACAAAGAAGGGAGTTGGTGGGGCTGAAATGGGGTTGGGGGTGTGGTTAGGGGGAGCAAGTAGAAGGTGGGAAGTAAATTAATTGCATCAGAAAGTAGGGTATTATAGAGAAGAATTCTTAGTGTGGGGTTCGTGTACTCCATAGCATGGATGGGGTTCAGAGGGCTCCCCAAACTATGTTTATGTGTATGCACCTCAGAGACATAACCACTGATTTGAAAAGGGGAATTGCAGAACAGACAATAAAAAATAGATGAAAAATACAAATGCATTATAACCATTCATTGTCATCATTTGCAGAAATGCTGAAATTGAGGGTTGGGTTCAATGAGATGAAATAGAAGCAGCATAGAATAGCAGGGTTCCTTGGAATAGTTAGGTAATGTTGGGTTCACTACACAGCTCTTTCATGTGTTAAGTGACCTTAGTCATGTTATTTAATGTTACAGAAAATGCCATGTTCATCAGTATCTGTGTTTCTCCTGTTCCTCCTGGCTTACCTTTAGACTTCATTTACCTCTTGCAGATAGGTGGGGCAGTGTAACTAAGTTCAGGCAAGTGGAATATGAGTGGGAGTGATGTTTGTCACTTGGCCTCTAAAGCTGTTTTCGGGTCCCTCCATGCTCTTTCTTCCCTCACCTGCCAGCTAAATATAGATTATCAAGTGGGAGGAGTTTGGAATGTTTACAACTTTATGGAGCAGAGCCTCTAATGCTCCTGTTCCCAAATTACATTGCATTGTGACACAAGAGGAAAAATAAGCCCCTGAACTTTGAACTTTGTTTGCTAACAGCAGTAAGCATACTCTTACCAATAGACTTCATCTCTCTGAATTTCAGATTTCCATTTGTAAAATGGCTATAGTGATCCTACCTTGGAATGAGTGGTAATGAGGATTAAAGATGTCAATAAAATATAATTTAAAAAAGAAATACAGAGTATGTGTTTGTACCTCTGATTATTAGAATTATTTTTAAAAATTGGTATAAAATTGCAATAACTTAATTCTTGATTTACTTGTTTTCTAAATAATTTAATCAGTAGGATATATAGACTACTTAAGACTTGAAAAAACTATTATAACCTGCTCTAAATAAGAAATCTGTCTTTACAAAAAAGGTATCATATGCCTCATGATGGAACTACACTACCACCTTATCTCGCCACAGAAATCAAACCTGAATCTGATTAGGCAGCTGGATCCATCTGCCAATTTGCAGAAAATAAAGGCCAGAGGAACATGTACCATTGTTCAGATGAATAATACAGGGATGGACAAATGGATAGATATGAGATAAATCCAATATAGAAAAATGCTAATTGTAGGATCTAGGTGCTGGTTATATGCATGTACACTATAAAATTGGCTCAACTTTTCTGTTTGAAAAAAGAGAAAAAACTATTAAATTTTTACACATCAGTATTTTGTAATAAATAAGTGTCTTTGCTACCATGAAGGACCCTTTGGACGTGTGAAAACTCATACTGCAGGAGCAATGAAGATAGGCTTGCTCTGTTTGATGATTTTAGTTAGAGCCAACTTGTCTGTAATGTACATTACAAGGGTCAGTGAATGACCACTTGGAGGTGGTAATGGAAATAAGCCAATGGAAAAGCCAAGTAGGCTTTTATGTGCTTTTGTGGCCAAATCTTGATCTTGAAATGACCTTCCTTATACTTCCCAGTCTTCCCTTCCTCAACTTCTATTTTCTCCTCAGTCCAAACTGTCTGGTTTTGCCCCAACCATGTCACAAAAACTTTTGCAAGAATCACTGATGATTTAATTGCGAAAATCCAGTGGCTTCTTTTAGTTTTCACTTTATTGTATTATTCCTTGCCAGTTTTGACATTGTTGACTCCCTTTATCTCTTCATATCTTCCCGTTTTGCTTTCAAGGTTTAAATTTCTATTTATCATTCTTAATACATTTTTACTGCCCCATCCCTCATTCTTTTTTTTTTAAGACTTTATTTATTTATTTATTTATTTGAGGGGGGATCAGAAGGAGAGAGAGGGAGAAATATCAATGTGTGGTTGTCTCCCATGTGCCCCCTACGGGGACCTGGCCTGTAACCCAGGCATGTGCCCTGACTGGGAATCGAACTGGCGACTGGGCCACTCCAGCCAGGGCTATCCTTGATTCATTCTGGTAATGCTGAATATTTCTGTTTCTTAGGATTCTATTTTAATTTGATTTGTGCCTTCCTTAGTGGATCTGATGGATTAGATTAGGCTTCAACTATCAGAAAGAATGTAGCACTCTTTCTCCTGAGATTTGGACCTATGTTTTCCCTTGCCTGCTAGCCACTTAACCATAGTTCCATAGCCATCTCAGCCTGTATGTTCTCAAACTGAGTAGCTATGTACACAGTTTTTCCACCTCTGGGCCAGATATTGTTTCACTACTTTTCTGTTTTGTGGATTTGCTTTGTAGTTAACCTTGACTTTTTGTCTTGCTAATTATCTCCATGATCTCATTTGCCTTCAGCAAATATGCATTCATTGCCTACTATGGGTAGGGAAATGCTGGGGCCTGGGGATACCATAGTGTACAAAGCTTAGTCAGCATTCACCAAATTTGTTCAATTCTGTATTTTCATACATCATCTCATTTAATCCTCACAATAAAACTAACAAGTGGGTAGGTACAATTACCCTCATTTTAGAAACAAGGAACCCAAGGACTAGATAACTTGCCCAAGGCCACTCAGCCATCAGGTGACTTGTTTCTTGCCTGATTTAACTATTATGATACAATCTTCCTTTTTCTGCTGCATGTGCTTGTTGTGAGTTCATCTCTTTGTTTCCGTTTCCATTGCTGCTTACCCTAACCTTTACTTAACCTGCCTCCTTTATCACTTGGATTTTGCCATGGATTTTCTCTGTAGTTATTTTCTATTCCTCCTTAGGTGTTATCTTACAAAAGAGAAGTATGATCGTAATACATTCTTAATAAACTCTTAGGCATTGCCCATTATTGGTGGGATAAAGTCTAAATTTCTTAGCACAGCTTGGTAGGTCTTTCTCAATATGATACCAAATTACCTGTCCATTCAACCAATATTGGAGTACTATTGTTTGTGTTGTAATGGCAAGTTAACATAAAAAATCCTGCTTGTGACATCTTATTTTCTATTGAGAGAGAAGTTAATAAACATGTAAACAAATATATAATATAGCAGATGTTCACAAGCATAATGAAGGAAAATAAAACAGGTCGAGGGAGAGGGAGTGATGGACTGGTGTGTGTATGCATGTGTGTTAAGTATTTTGGTTGGTCCAGGAAGAACTCTTTTTGATGAGGTAATGTTTAAACAGAGATCTGAGACATGCAGATATCTGGTGTCAGAGTCTCCCAGGCAGAGTCAGTGCCTTGGTATGCCAGTTGTTTTCTGTCACTGTCATCCTATGGCCAGCTGTGTCAAACTCTTCTCTGTTGCCAAGGTAAGGCAGGTACTGCCCTACCTCCAAGTGTTTGCATGTGTTATTTCACTGACCTGGCATACCTTCTATTTCCTATTTCTATCTCTGATTTATTTCTATATACTATTTCCCTACATTTCTGAAAATATTCAAAGTGGTTTACATTCTATACTGTGTACTAAGCTTAGGTAAAATATAGATAGGACTATGAGACCAAGAGGAAGGTTAGGTTAGTCTGTAAAGCAGGTTGTCTTGTCTCCCCCTCCTCCCCCACTCTGTATATACAAATATATTTAAAGATGAGTTACAAATTTGGCTCCAAGTTTTCTGGCAACCAAGGCAACAAGCTCATTTACAAAATTTCTGTTGTCAGTGGTGAAAAAGCCCTGTAGATTTTAGCAGGAAAAAAAGTTTCCCTAGGTCTCAAAGACATGTGTTGTCAGTCTTCCACGAGGGAGTCACAGAGGGATGAAGCAGAGGCTCCCCTTGACTATATCATAACACGTACACGAGCAGTGTCCTCATCATGCCCTCCGTATAAGGTCTGGGTATAATCCTAACCAACTTCTGGACAGCATTTCTGCAGGGGACTTAAGGCAATTTGAGTTAAGGCAAAATCTGGTTATGAAATCCAAACTATTTTTGAAGGGTGAATAAATGGCATGTACTTCAGACAATTCTCTTGTTAAAATGGGCATCTGTTGAAACACTTCCAAAGTATCATAGAATCTTAGGTTATGTTATTTTTATTTGTTCAGATGTAATTGATAAGATATGATTGAGTGGTTGTTCTTAGCTGTTATTCTGATGGGTAGATAAATCTGAAGTTTTTTGGTGCCTCTCAACTTCATATCTCTAATAAAATGATTCTACAACCAGGTTTTTAAAGAATATGTGTGGGACTGCTGGTCAAGAAGATGGTATAGGTAAATACAACTTGCCTCCTAACACAACCACATCAAATTTACAATTAAACTGTAGAATAACCATCACTCAGAACTATCAGAAATCGAGCTGAATGGAAGTCTGATGACTACGGAATTAAAGAAACCACATGCATCCAAATTGGTAGGAGGGGCAGAGATGTGGAACAGGCTGGTTCTGCATCCACATTTGGTCAATAAAAATTCAAGAAGGATATCTTGGGAATAAGGAGTCCTAGCCAAACATAAGGCCTCCCAGCCCAGGGTTTCAGTGCCAGGAAGATAAGTCCCTATAACTGCTGGCTGCAAAATCCAGTGGGGATTGAGTTGGTGGAATAAACTTCTGGAGTTCTAGGCAGTTCCTCTTGAAAAGCCCACACACAGACTTACTCTGACTCACTTCTCCTGAGTGCCAGCACCAGGGTAGTAGCTTGCATGGCACCAGTGGCATACAGGGAGAAACTTAAGCGTCTGGCATCTAGATGGCAGCTGGGAGTAAGCTTTCAAGGAGACAAAAAGGCAGGCATTTCTTTTCTGAACCCTCCCCCCACAGATCCACAGAGCCAGCAGATGGGTGTCATATCTGAGACTTCATCAATCTGGCTAACACTGTTTTCCCCACCTTGGAGATCCCCTGAGACTCCATCTCATTCAACTTATGGGCCTACCCAAGCTGTAAAGAGATTTTTCCATATGAATGGCTGGCTTTCCTTAAGCTTCACAACTTCCTAAATCCTCTCAAACAAGCAAGAGGTGGGCTCAGTGAGCCCCTGCCCTGTACCACTTGCTAAGTGGTGCCAGGCTTCTCACCAGCAGCAGAAAACCAATATTAACAGTTTGCCTTCAGCCTGGGAATCTTTAAGCCCAGCACAAGTAGCAGTCATCTCAGATTGCTTTATAGCTTATGCAGCGTGGCCCAGGCAGAACACAAACGGGGACTGACCTTGGCCTCCACCACCTGGAATACACTAGGGCCTGCGCATCCAGTTGACAGCTATAGACCATGACGGAACACCACCACCCTGCTCCTGTACAGCTGATCCTCCTCAAAGGGTGGAGGTTGGTGGTCAGTGGTCCTTGTAGCTGACTGACCTGAGTAAATCCCTCCCATTGACCTGCCAATAGCAATCAAGGCTCAACTACAAGAGGAAATTGTACTCAGCTGACAGGAAGGGTGTACCTCGAATACCCAGCTTGGGTGATGGGGATACTGTGCCACTGGACCCTACAAGACACCTACTACATTAGGCCACATTACCAAGACATAGAGTGAAGATCTATCTAATACATAGAAACAAGCACAGAGAGGCTGCCAAATGAGGAGACAAAGAAATATGACCCAAATGAAATAATACATCAAAACTCTGGAAAAAAAACTAAACAAAAAGGAGATAACTAATCTGTCAAATGCAGAGTTCAAAACACTGGTTATAAGGGTGCTCAAGGAACTTAATGAGGACCTCAACAGCATAAAAAAGATCCAGTCAGAAATGAAGGATTCACTAATTGAAATGAAGAACACTTTACAAGGAAACAACAGTAGAGTAGATGAACCCGAGAATCAAATCAATGATTTGGAACATAAGGAAGTAAAAACAAGCAATCAGAACAACAAGAAGAAAAAAGAACAAAAAAAAGCGAGGATAGTGTAAGCAGCCTCAGAGACAACTTCAGTCATACCAACATTTGTACCATAGAGGTGCCAAAAGGAGAAGAAAAAGAGCAGGAAACTGGAAGTCTATTTGAAAAAATAATGAAAGAAAATGTCTCTGATTTGGTGAAGGAAATAGACGTGCAAGTCCAGGAAGCACAGAGAGTCCCAAACAAGATGGGTGCAAAGAAGCCCACTTCAGGACACATCATAATTAAAATGCCAAAGGTTAAAGAGAAAGAGAGAATCTTAAAAGCAGCAAGAGAAAGGAACTTAGTTACCTACAGGCGAGTTCCCATAAGATTGTTAGCTGTTTTCTTAAAAGAAACTCTGCAGGCTAGAAGGGATTGGCAAGAAATATTCTAACTCATGAAAAACAGGAACCTAAAGCCAAGATGGTTCTATACAGCAAAGATATCATTTAGATTCACAGGGTAGGAAAAGAGAAGCCAGACAAGAAAAAACTAAAGAGTTCCTTATCACCAGACCATTATTAAATGAAATGTTAAAGGAACATATTTAAAAAAAGGAGATCAAAGCTATGAATGGTAAAATGGCAATAAATACATATCTGTCAACAATTGAATATAAAAACAAGCAAACAAGAACAACAGAGGCAGAATCATGGATATGGAGAACGTTTTGATGGTTGCCAGAAGGGAGGCAGGTGTGGGGGAATGGGTGAAGAGGTAAGGGGATTAAGAAATAAAAATAGGTAGTTACAGAATAGGCATGGGGATATAAAGTATAAATAGAAAATGGAGTAGTCAGAAAATTTATATGCATGACCCATGGACATGAACAATGGTGTGGGGGATTGTGTGAGGGAGTGGGGGTGCTGGGTGGAGAGGGGCAAAGGTAGCAAAATTGGGATAACTGTAATGGCGTAATCAATAAAATATAATTAAGAACTAAATAAACTACAAAAATAAGAAATATAAAACGTGTGCAATGTTTTACAAGTGCATTGTAGATTAAGAAGATGTGTATATTTTAGGAGACTATGAAAACAGTGTTGACATGGACTCAGGGCTTCTGAAACTGTTTTGGGGACAATTGCACGGTATTATCTAAGCTGTTGTTTGTTTGGAGAGATAGCTGTGAGGGTATCCGAAGGATGAGCAGGGCAAGCAGGGGAAAGTCAAATGCAAAGTCCTGGAGGTGAAAACACCCTTGATACAAGTCCAGAAATGTCAGGAGGGTAAGAATGGGTGGAGCAAAGCGAGGGAGAGGGAAATACAGTTAAGTAGCAGGAAAAACCATCAGGTCAGGGAAACAAACAGCAAGTAGGTTATTGTGATGATTTGTGAGAGAGAAAAACACATTTTTAGCACAGTAGCTGGCACTTAATTAGCATTTAATAGGTACTACTTATTATAGTAATATTAAAATAATAAAATTGCTGTTCTATAGCTAGTTTGATCTTTAAAATGAGATCAGCATCTGAAACAAACTCTTTAGAAGATAGGTGAGAAATGAAGCAGTAGCCAAAAGAGCAATCTAGGGGTCAAATGTGGACTTTTTTTTTTTTTTTTTTTAGGTGAAATGGGTTTTTGTTTTTTTTAGGAGATGGAAGGGTATGTTTGTATTCTGAGGAGAATAATCCAATTGAGAAGGAAGATTAGATGATGCAGAAAGAGAGGCAAATTACTGGAATAACGTTCTTTAATATTCGAGGCAGGATGTAGTCTTCTGAGGAGCTGGTCTTTTCTGGGAGCAGGACAGTGTAGTCATAGTATGCAGTAGATGCGGGGTAGGTAGGTGCTTTTGGCAGTTCTTTTTTCATTTTCAGGTCTCTTGGTAGATCAAGAAGCTAGGTCATCAGCTGAGAATCAACACAGAAGATACTAGAACTCTGAAGAGAGGGAAAAGTATAAAATATTAGAACAGGAAGAGGGCAAAAGCGAATAGAGCAGAGAAATGCATTGTCAATATCAAGTGGCATTTAGGGCATATTTGAAGTGGGTGACCATAAATTTAAGGTAAGACTGTCAGTCTGTCTATAGGGCCATGTTCACTTTCGTGGGTGAAGGCATGGAGTAAAGAGCACTGGGTTAAACCAGTGTTGTGGTTTGTCTAATTAAATATGACAAAACAAGGGGAACAGGGTGATTGAGGATGGATACAAAGGAGAAATTAAAATGACAACTTCTGGAATTTATATTGGGTAGAGAATGAGCACTTGAGACAGATCGTTTGAAGTGAGCATAGGTCTGATCAGTTAAGGAAGGGTGGAAGAGAAAATCATTGCTCAGAAGTAAACTTTAGTCATTAAAATAAAAAGGAAGAAATAAAGACTACCAAAAGAAGCATGTAGTTTTAATTATCAGTAAAATACAAGAATATTTTGCTTAGGACATGAAAAAGAAAGTTCCTCAAAGAAATAAATAGATGTGGTTTGGAATTTTAAAAATATGCAAATGACAACCTAATGTGAATGAGTAACTGTTGAGTCCCAGTTCCCACTCTTAATGGTTTAATCACAGAACCTAAGTACTGGTTTCCTCACTGGTAACTAGGAGTCTTAAGGCTCTTGTGAAGATTAAAGAGATCAGATCCTTAACTCAGTGCCTGATGGTAACACTTGTAATTGTTAGCAGTGTATTCCAGAATCTTAAGGTGAATGGCACTTTTTCCAGAAGGTGCTTCTCTGCGTACAAGTATGCAGGCCAGTGAGGTGCTAGTGGAAAAAATTCCTATGCTTGTTTTGCCTTTGGCAGGTCACAAATCAGCTGTATCTAATAAATAGATGGTATAATATTTTATATTTCTGGAGGTGGATTAAACATTTCTGTAGGAATGACAGATATAGCTGATGCTGTTTACCTAGAGGCATACTTTAATTTCTGTTTTTATATAAAGGAATGATTTAGTATTTTATCATTTCTGTAAAAGCAAAAACAAAAAAATCTTGAGGTGTCATCCATATTCATAAACATGATTACTCTAGAGATGTTATTGAGATGTTAGAAGCTGAAAGCATGCATAGCCTAATATATACTATGGGCGAAGGGTTAAATATTGATAATAACATCAGTAGCTCCTAAGAAACATTGTCAGAATTTGCCAGATTTGTAAGTAGAATAATATGGTTTGTAAGCTGAACTTATCTTAAACTGACCTAGGTTTTTAATTTGTTTCTTTAATAAGTTAAATATTAGAACTTCTGGCCAAAATGGAGCCATAGGTAGATACACTTTGCCTCTTCGCACAACCAAAAGAAGGATGACAACAAATTTCAAAACAAAAAATAACCAGAACTGACAGAAAATCAAACTGTATGGAAATCTGACAAACAAGGAGTTAAAAGAAACATTCCTCCAGACTGGTAGGAGGGGTGGAGATGGGCAGCTGGGGTGGAGAGGACTCATGGCCAGTCAGCGGCTGGAGAACAAACTGGGAGGAACAGCTGGGGATTGAGACAGACCACACAACCCAGGGTTCCATCATGGGGAAATAAAACCTCAAAACCTCTGACTGAAGAAATCTGTGGGGGTTGAGGTGGCAAGAGAGACTTCCTGCCTCAGTGGAGAGTTAATTGGAGAGACCCACAGAGTCCTAGAACATTCAAACCCACCCACCTGGGAATCTGCACTAGAAGGGCCCAATTTGCTTGTGGGTAGTGGAGGAAGTGACTGAAAGCCAGCCAAGAGCTAAGCAAGTGGCATTGTTCCCTCTTGGACCCCTCCCCTACATGCAGCACCACAACACAACAACATGAGCTGCCCCGCCCAGGCAAATACCTAAGGTTTCACCCCTTACAATGTACCAGGCATGCTGAGACAAAAAATATGCAGCCCAAATGAAAGAACAGATCAAAGCTCCAGAAAAAAATACAACAAAGCAATGAAGAGATAGTCAACCTATCAGATGCAGAGTTAAAAAAATTGCTAATCAGGATGCTAACAGAAATGGTTGTGTATGTTTGCAAAATGGAGGTAGATGTGGAAGCTATGAAAAGTGCAGTAAAGGAAAATGTACAGGGAACCAACAGTGAAGTGAAGGAAACCAGGACTCAAATCAATGGTTTGGGTCAGAAGGAAGAAATAAACATTCAATCAGAACAGAATGGAAAAACAAGAATTCAAAATATGAGGAGAGGCTTAGAAACCTCCAGGACAACTTTAAGTGTTCCAACATCCAAATCGTAGGGATGTTAGAAGGACAAGAGGAAGAGCAAGAAATTGAAAACTTATTTGAAAACATAATGAAGGAGAACTTCCCTAATTTGGCCAAGGAAATCTAGGAAGACCAGGAAGCTCAGAGAGTCCCAAAGAAGTTGAACCGAAGGAAGCACACACCAAGGCACATCATAATTACATCATCCAAGATTAAAGATAAAGACAGAATCTTAAAAGCAGTGAGAGGAAAGGAGAGAGTTACCTACAAAGGAGTGCCCATAAGACTATCAGCTGATTTCTCAAATCTTACAGGCAAGAAGGGGCTGGAAAGTATTCGAAGTCATGAAAGGCAAGGACCTCCATCTAAGATTACTCTATCCAGCAAAGCTTTCATTTAGAATGGAAGGGCAGATAAAGTGTTTTCCAGATAAGGTCAAGTTAAAGGAGTTCATCATCACCAAACCCTTATTATATGAAATGTTAAAAAGGCTTATCTAAGAAAAAGATAAAAAATAAAAACAATAAAATGACAACAAACTCACAACTATCAAGAACTAAACCTAAAAAAACAACAATAAAAGATCTAAGCAAACAGCCAGAACAGTAACAGATTCACAGAAATTGAGAGCACATGGATGGTTATCAGCAGGGAGGGAGGAGGGGAGAATGGAGGAAATGGTACAGGGAATAAGAAACATAAATGGTAGGTGGAGAAGCCAAAGAACTTCTATGTATCTATGTTCATGGACATGAACTAAGGAGGGGCAATGATGGTAGGAGGGTAGGTACAGGGCGGAGGGGAATAAAGGGGAGAAAAAATGGGACAAAAATGGGACTATAGTATCATAATAAAATATATTAAAAATTAAACATTAACTTTTTTATTGTTCTATTACAGTTGCCCTGTTTTCCCCCTTGCTCTCCCCTGCCCTGCTCCTACACCACAGTCAGTCTCTGCCCTTTTGTCCATGTCCATGGGTCATTTATATCTATTCATTGATTAGATCATTCTACACCTTTCCTCCCTTAACCCCCTACTGGTTTACAGAAGCCACCCCTTACAGAAGCCACCCCTCTGGTCACTGTGACTTCCTTGTTTTCATGCCTCTGGTCCTATTTTGCTTGTTTGTTTTGTTCGTTAGGTTTCTTTTATAGGTGAGATCCTATGGTATTTGTCTTTAACTGCCTGTCTTATTTCACTTAGAATAATATCGTCCAGTTCCATTTATGATATTCAGAGGTAGGAATTCCTCCTTTCTTTCTGCATCATGTAATGTACCACATTTTTTTTTATCCACTCATTTACTGATGAACACTTAGGCTGTTTCTAGCACTTGGCTATCGTAACTAACTCTGGTATGAACATAGGGGTGTATAGGTTCTTTTGAACTGGTCTTTCAGGATTCTTAGAGTGTAATCCCAGCAGTGGAATCCCTGGGTCAAAAGGGAGTTCCATGTTTAGTTTTACGAGGAAATTTTCTATTCTCCACAGTGACTGCACCAGTTTGCATTCCCACTGACAGTGCACTAGGCTCCCTTTTCTCCGCATCCTTGCCAGCACTTGTTTGTTGATTTATCTATGATGGCCATTCTGACAGGTGTGAGGTGGTATCTCATTGTGGTTTTAATTTGCATCTCTCTGATGGCTAGTGATGTTGAGTATCCTTTCATATGCCTATGGGCTCTCTGTATGTCCTCCTTGGAGAAGTGTCTGTTCAGGTCCTTTACCCATTTCTTTATTGGGTTGTCTTCCTGGTGTTGAGCCATATGAGTTCTTTATATATTTTGGAGATCAAGCTCTTGTGTGAGGTGTTGTTGGCAAATATGTTTTCCCATACAGTTGGCTTCCTTTTTAATTTCATGATGTTTTCTTTAGCTGTTCAGAAGCTTCTAAATTTGATATAGTCATATTTGTTTAGTCTTTTCTTTATTTCCCTTGCCTAGAGGATATATCAGTAAAAATGTTGCTGTGTGAGATATCTGAAATTTTACTTCCTGTGTTTTTCTCTAGGAATTTTATGGTATCACAGTTTATGTTTAAGTCATTTATCCATTTTGAGTTTATTCTGGTATATGTTGTAAGTTGGTGGTCTAGTTTCATTTTTTTTGCATGTATCTTTCCAGTTCCCCTAACACCATTTATTGAAGAGACTATTTTTATTCCATTTATACTCCTGCCCACCTTTGTCAAATACTAGTTGACCATAGATATATGGGTTTATTTCTGGGCTCTCTATTCTGTTCCATTGTTCTATGTATCTGTTCTTATGCCAGTACCAGACTCTTTTGCTTACATTAGGCTTATAATATAGTTTGATACCAGATATTACTATCTCTCCTACTTTGTTCTTCTTTCTTAAGATTCCTGAGGCTATTCTGGGTCATTTTTGGTTCCATACAAATTTTTGAAAAATTTGTTCTAAATGTGTGAGCTATGTCATTGGTTTTTAAATAGAGATTGCTTTGATCTGTAGATTGCTTTGGATAGTATAGACATTTTAATGATGTTAATTCTTCCAATCCATGAACATAGTATATGCTTCCATTTATTTATATCTTCCTTAACTTCTTCAGATTTCTATAGTTTTCCGAGTACTGGTATTTTACCTCATTAGTGAATTTTATTCCTAGGTACTTTATTTCTTGTTGCTATAGTACATGGAATTTTTCTCCTAATTTCTGATTCTGATATTTCATTGTTGGTACACAAAAATGCCTTCAATTTCTGAATTTTGACTTTGTATCCTGCTGTTTTGCCAAATTCACTTAATTAGGTTGAGCAATTTTGTGTTGGAGACTGTAGGGTTTTCTGTGTACACTATCATGTCGTCTGCAAAGAATGACAGTTTTACTTCCTTCTGTGCAATTTGGATGCCTTTTATTTCTTTTCCTTATCTGATCATTGTGGCAGAACTTTCAATTTTATGTTGAATAAAAGTGGTGAAAGCCAATACCCTTGTCTTGTTCCTGACTTACGGGGAAAACTTTTAGTTTTTGCCTGCTGAGTATGATGTTGGCTGTAGGTTTCTTGTATATGGACTTTATTATTATGAGGTATGTTCCCTCTATTCCCACTTTGCTGAGGGTTTTTACCATAAATAGGTGCTGTACTGTATGAAAGGCTTCTTCAGCATCTATTGATATGATCATGATTTTTGTCTTTCACTTTGTTTATGTGGCATGTTATGTTTACTGATTTGCAGATATTATACTATCCTTGCATCCCTGGGATGCATCCCCCATGATCATGGTTTATGACCTGTTCAGTGTATTGCTGGATCTGGTTTGCCAATATTTCATTGAGGATTTTAGCATGTATGTACATCAGAGATATTGGCCTATAGTTTTGTTTTTATTGTTTTGTCTTTACCTGGTTTTGGAATTAGGGTAATACTAACCTCATGAAAAGGGTTTGGATTATTCCCTCTTCTAGAATTCTTTGTAATAGTTTGAGAAGAATAGAAGTTAGCTCTTCACTACATATTTGGTAAAAGTCACACGTGAAGCCATGTGGTCCGGGGCTTTTGTGTACCGAGAGTTTTTTGATTGCTACTTCAGTTTTTACCGGTCTAGTCAGGCTTTCAACTTCTTGATTCAGTTTTGGAAGATGATACATTTCTAGCAATTTGTCCATTTCACGCAGGTTGTCAACTTTCTTGGCATATAGTTCATAGTAATATTTCATAATCCTTTGTATTTGTGTGGTATTGGTTATAATTTTTTCTTTTCATTTCTGATTTTATTTATTTGGTTCCTCTCCCATTTTTTACTGATGAGTCTGGTTAAAGGCTTGTTAATTTTGTTTATGTTTTCAGAAAACCAGCTGAAGTATTTATATATCCTTTGAATTGTTCTTTTAGTCTCTGGGTCATTTAATTCTGCTCTGATCTTGATTATTTTCTCTTCTACTTGCTTTGGGCTTTGTTGTTCCTCTAGTTCTTGTAGATGTTGGGTTAGATTGTGAAGTTTTTCTTTCTTTTTTAGGTAGGACTGTATTTCTGTGAACTTCCCTCTCAGGACTGCCTTCACCATGTCCCATAGGTTTGGGGCTTTTGGTGTTCCTTTTCATTTGTTTCTAGAAACTTTTAAATTTATTCCTTGATCTCCCTGTTAACTCACTCATTATTATTCATTCAGCATGTTATTCAGTTTTCGTGTATTTGAGGTTTTTTCCTTGAGATTGGTTTCTAGTTTAAAACTATTATGATCCAAGAAGATGCTCGATATGATTTCAATTTTCTTGAATTTGTTGAGGCTTGTTTTATGTCCTATCATGTGCTCTATCTTTGAAAATGGTCCATGTCCATTTGAAAAGAATGTATATTTTGTTTCTTTGTAGTGAAAGGTTCTATATATATCAGTTAAGTCCATTTGATCTAGAGTGTTTTTTTCAGTGCCACAATATCCTTGTTGATTCTTTGCTTGGAAGGTCTATCCGTTGTTGACAACGGGGTGTTAAAATCCCCTATGATAAGTGTGTTGCTGTTGATACCTTTCTTGAAGTCCTCCAAGATTTTCCTTGTGTATTTGGGTGCTCCTATGTTGGATGCATATATGTTATAACGGTTATATCTTTTTAATGGATTCTTCTCTTGAGTATCATGAAGTGTCCTTTGTCTCTTTTTATGGCCTTTGTTTTGAAATCTTTTATATAATATAAGTATTTATACCCCAGCTTTTTTTTCCTGTCCATTTGCTTAGAATATTTTTTTCTGTGCCTTCACTTTCAGTCTGTGTAGATCTTTTGTTCTGAGGTGGGTCTCTTATAGGCAGCATATGTGTGGGACATATTTTCTTATCTCTTCAACTACACTATTTCTTTTGATTGGAATATTTAATCCATTTACATTAAAGTTATTATTGATAGGTACTTGTTCGTTGAGATTTTTTCCCTTTGTGCCTGTGTTCCTCTGTATGTTGTTCTTCATTTTCTTAAAGCAGTCCCTTTAGCATCTCTTGCAATGCTGGTTTGGTGGAGATATGTTCTTTTAGCTTGTTTTTTTGTTTTGTTTTGTTTTGTTTTGTTTTGTCTGGGATACTCCGTATTTTGCCTTCCATTTTCAATGAGAGCCTTGCTGGGTAGAGTAGTCTTGGTTTCCCGCATTTGCTTTTCATTACTTGGAATATTTCTTGCTGCTCCCTTCTGGCGTGTTGTGTTTCTGTTGCGTAATCAGCTGATAAGATAGCCTTATGAGAGCTCTCTGATGTGTTACTAGCTGTTTCTCCCTTGCTCCCTTTAAGATTCTCTTTGTCTTTAAATTTAGCCATTTTAATTATGGTATGTTGGAGTTGGCTTCTTTGGGTTCATCTTGATTGGGCCCCTCTGTGCTTCCTGGACTTGTGTGATCTTTTTTCTCATTCAGTTAGGGAAGTTTTCTGTCAGAACTTTTTCAAACAGGTTTTCTATCCCTTGGTCGTCCTCATTCTCTTCTGACATCCCTGTGATATGAATATCATTACATTTCATGTTTTTCCTGAAGTTCCCTTAAACTATCCTTGTTGTTTTTTGTGTGAGTTTTCTCATTGTCGTGCTCTGTGTAGTAATTTTTTCTACCTTGCTCTCCAGCTCGTTGTTTCAATCCTCTGCTTCATCTAGCCTTCTTTTAATTCTTCTACCGTGGTCTTCATTTCAGAAATTGTATTCTTCATTTCCTCCTGGCTATTATTGTTAGTTTCTATGTCCTTTTTCATGCTAGTGTAGTTTGCAGTAAGTTCCTTGTAGCTTCCCTGGAGTTCTTTGTAGTTGTCACTGAACTCATTGAGTATCCTTATAACCATTGTTTTGAACTCAGTGTCTAACAGTTTGCTTGCCTCAGTTTCTTTAATCACTCTTTCTAGGGATTCCATTTTTCCTTTTGATTGAGGTTTGTTTCTCTTTCTTCCCATTTTAGGTGATTCTTCTTGTTTGATTTTGCTTCTTAGATTGATTTGCTTTGAGGTAAGAGACCTGTGGGATTCAGTGGTGCATTCTCCTTGCTCTCCTCAACATGATGCTCTTGGGATGTCTTTTATGTCATTAATGTGGGCTCTGTGATTGTAGCTGGGTTCTCGTTGTTGGGTTGTTCTTTGTTAGGTCCTTCCATCCAGGTGGCTCACGGAAAGTCACTGCCCACCACGTCTCCTATGCTGTTGTACGGGTGCTGCCAGAACAATACCAGACAGCCCAGGAAACACACTCACACCTGTAGTATTAACCCCCACCCACAAGCCTATGATCAACAACAAATGGACCAGTGTTAATAAAGGTATAAAGAGATTGAGACTAATATAAGAAACGGAAAATGAGTATGAGATGACTAACTGAAAGAAAAATGATTTTGAAAGGGTAGAGGGAGGAGCAATAATAAGAGTAAGGAATAGGGAGAAGACAGAGAAAGAAAAACTTATATTGTAAATAAAAAAGGGAGGAAAGAAGGCACAATGGAAAAGAAAGGGTAAGCAAGCGTATAGTAGATTTCAACAGAAATTTAAAGAAAGAAAGAAAAAATATAAAATAACAGTAGAGGAGAAAAATAATAGGAACCAAATTGGGGGAAAAGATTCACCACAGTGCTATCAGCAACAATGAGTAAATATAAATATATATGGGAGGGGAATGAGAGGGAAAAAATAAGCTTAAGAGATGTTTAGAGGAAAGAGAAGTGATTTTGAGACAATAGAGAAGCAAAACTAAGCGGAATGAAAACCAGGGTAGAATAGGAAAAAATTGAAATTTAAAATGAAAAAAGAAAGGGCAAAAGGAAGGCAAAATGGAGTATGAGAGGAGAGTTGTAAAATTTGAGATTTGAAATATAAAAATAATGGAGATCTGGAGATTAAATTGGAGAAATATTGACCAATAATAATACTGTTGTTGGATATCCACCATATCCACAACTAATGAGCAAAGATTGACAAAGATGGCAAAAGAATGAGGATATTTAAAGAGTAGGAAAAAGAAGGTGAGATGACTAATGACAAGAAAAATGGTTTTAAGTGGCTTTGGGGAAGAGTAAGGGTGTGGAATGGAAACAAGTCATAGTGAGAGAGAAAATAAAATTTAAAATGAAAATAAGAGGAAAGACGAAGGTAAAATGTATTAAGAGAATGGAGGAAATATGAGATTTGAAATAAACTATAATATTAAAAAAAGTGTCTTAATATGCACAAACTTTTAAGGGCAAGAAATAATGTTAAAAAGCTATCTTGGCAGGAGAGAAAATAATGCAAATCATGAAGAAGACCTCTGCAGAATTCATCTCACAGTTTTTTCTTTCTGGATCTACCCCTGGTGATGTCAGATGGTGTCCTATTCTGGCCCTAGGCAACTGTTCTAGAGCAGCAGTGATCCACAATCTGTGGCTGTCTTGAACTTTCAGTTGTTAATCTAGTCAGTCTGTAATGAGCAGTCAGGCTTAAGCACTTCAGGGTGGGGCAGAGTAATTCCCATGGATGGAATTATTTCTTCCCCAAGAAACAGCAGCTGATGCCTCTTGGAGGAGACTGCTCTGCTTGAGTGAGATGGCTCCTGCAGTATGGGGAGTGACTCAGCATAACAGTTCTGGTGGCTGCTCCCTCAGACTACCCCCAAAGCCACCTACTCCCAAGTTTCCTTCAGCATTTCTAGTCTACCACACCTCCCACACACCCCCGCTTTGTTGGCTCTTTAAAAGGCTTATCCCTGGCAGACAGAAACTCTGCAGCTTTTCACAGCTGGATGTTACCTGGGTTCCTTTTCTGGTTCTGGTGCTGTAGGCTGGGGAGCCCAGCTTGGGGTTTAGACCCCACATTTCTCAAGAGGAAACCTGCAGTCACTGAATTTCCCTCTGGCCTTCAGCTGCCCACCATGGGAACCCAGCAAGCCCTCTCCTGTCCCCTCCACACTTCATACCAGTCACGTTGTGGTGAAGTGGTTTCTTTTGTCTGTCATTGGTTATAAGGCTTCTCTTCAGCTTTTCTTCCCTTGGTTATTCTGAATGACTTCTCTGCAATTTAGTTGTAATTCCAGATTGGTCTTGGGAAGAGGTTAGTGTAGCTTCTACTTACTCCTCTGCCATCTTGGAATCCTAAACATTAACTCTTAAAATTTTTTATAATAAAAAACCTTGACTATTGATAGCAATACTAGAACTTATTTCAGCAAAAAAAAAAATACTTAGTATAGTATATACTATACTTAATATAGTATATTGAAAGAATAGTAAAAGCAACTTGTTTGATAAAATGTACCCCTTTTGTGATAAATTCCCTTCTTTTAGCTCATGAAATAGAGCATAAACATGTCTAGTAGAAATGCTTTGTATGAAGAAACCATTGAAATTAATTTTGACATTATACAACAAAGTACATGGCCCAGGTCAGCGACAACACACATCAAATGACAGATATTAGTGAAATGCCATCTTTGCATTACTGTGAGGTCAGAAGTCATCCCTTCTGGTGTCTGGCAACCTTTTAGTTTAGCTTGTGGACATTATTGTCTAACATAACAGATTAAGTGTAGTTTGTCACATAATGATACTACATGCGTGGACTTCACATTATCTGTAGTGTATCCTCATTATTTGTGAATTCCATTTTGCTAATTTGCCTACTCACTCAAATTTATTTGTAACTCCAAAACCAATACTTAGGTTGCTTTTGTGGTCATTGGTGGACACACATATAGTGGCAGAGGATTTGAGTTGTTGCTTGTGCTTATCCCCAGCAGAGGTTGAACCAGGGGACAATCTGCCTTCCCATTTAGTAAACAAGTGTCCTTTTTGTGATCTATTTAGTGAGACATTTTTTACACTTTTGTGCTTTCTCTTGGTGATCTCGCTGTTTGAAATGGTTCCAAGCTTAGTTGTGAAATGCTGTGTACCTAAAAGCAAGAGGGCTGAGATGTGTCTTATAGAACAATTATGTGTTAGCTAAGTTTTCTTCAGGTGTGAATTACAGCGCCGTTGGCCATAAGTTCATTGTTAATGGATCAACAATATATGTTAAACAGAAGCACATATAAAAGAAAGTTATGCATTGTCTAGTTGATGGGAAGGTACATAGTAACTTAACCCTGCATTTCCACTAGGAACTATGGCTCACTATTTGCCAGTTCTGTGTTCACAGTGACTTTTTTTGTTTTTAGTTTTGAGATATCTTATTTGTTATATTCTCTTCAGTTTTTAGTTTTTAAAAAAGATTTATTGAGGCATAATTGACATATATTACTTTTAGGTGTACAGTATAATGATTCATTACTTGTATATAGTTTTACATGATGACCACAGTAAGAAGTCTAGTTAACATGCGCTATAAACGTTTTTTCTTGTGATGAGAACTTTTAAGGTTTACTCTCTTAGTAACTTTCAAATATGCAGTGCAGTATTATTAACTGTAGTCACCATGCTGTACATGTGCTGTACATGACATCCCCATGACTTACTTATTTTATAACTAGTAGTTTGTACCTTTTGATCCTCTTCACCCATATCACACCTTTTCTTCCCCTCCTATCCCAGGCAAACCATCAGTCTGTTCTCTGCATCTTTGAGCTTGTTATTCTATTGGTTTGTTTTTAGATTCCATATATAAGTGAGATTATATGGTATTTGTATTTCTCTGTCTGACTTATTTTATTTAGCATAATGCCCCCAAAGTCCATCCATGTTGTCACAAATGACAAGATTTCATTTTCTTAATGGTTATATAACATTCTGCTGTTATACATACCATATTTTCTTCATTCATTCATTCATTAATGGACACTTACGTAATTTCCATATCCTGGCTATGTAAATATGCTATATTATCTCTTTAGTACTGTTTTCATTTTCTTCAGATAAATACCCTGAAGTGGAACTGCTGGATCATACTGTATTTGTATTTTTGATGTTTTGAAGAACCTTGAGTTTTAAATAGTGGCTGTACCAATTTACATTCCCACCAATAGTATACAAGGGTTCCCTTTACTACACATCCTTGCAAAGAATTATTTTGTCTTATCTTTTTTTAAAAAAGATTGTATTTATTTATTTTAGAGAGGGAAGGGAGGGAGAAAGAGACAGAGAGAGAGAAACATCAATGTGCGGTTGCTGGGGGCCATGGCCTGCAACCCAGGCATGTGCCTTGACGGGGAATTGAACCTGTGATGCTTTGGTTTACAGCCTGCACTCAATCCACTCAGCTATGCCAGCCAGGGCCTTTCTTATCTTTTTGATGCTAGCCATTGTAACACACCTGAGGTTTTGATTTGCATTTTCCTGATGATTAGTGGTGTTGAAAACCTTTTCATACAACTGTTGGCAATGTTTATGTCTTCTTTGGGCAAATGTGTATTTAGATTTTCTGCCTATTTTTCAATCAGATTATTATTTACTTAATTTTATTGCTGAGTTTATATGAGTTCTTTATATATTTTGGATATTCAACCCTTATCAGATACATGATTTATAAATATTTTTCCTCATTCAGTAGGCTACCTTTTCATTTTGTTGATGGTTTCCTTTTATGTATAAGGTTTTTAGTTTGGTGTAGTCCTACTTCTTTATTTTTGCTTGTTTGCCTTTGATTTTGGTGTCAAAACCTTCCTCCCCTCCTAAAAAAAACACAAACAAACAAAAAAACATTGCCAGGATGATGTCAAAGAACTTAACCACCTATGTTTTCTTCTAGGATATTTATGGTTTCAGATCTTGAGTTGAAGTCTTTAATCCATTTTGAGTTAATTATTAACTCAAATATTGTGTAAGATAGTGGTCCAGTTTCATTCTTTTTCATATGGCTGTTTAGTTTTCCCAACAGTATTTATAGAAGAGACTATCCTTTCCTAATTGTGTATTCATAGCTCCTTTGTTATGAATTAATTGACCATATATGTGTGGGTTTATTTCTGGGCTCTGTATTTTGTTCCACTGATCTGTGTATCTGTTTTTTTTGTGCCCATACAATACTGTTTTGATTATTATTGCTTTGTAATATAGTTTGAAGTGAGGGAGTGTGATTCTTCTAGCTTTGTTTTTCAAGATTTCTATCGCTATTTATTTAATTAGGCAAATAAGGAGAGTGAACTGTATATTAAACAGTCTTATAGGAAAATATTGTCAGTATCTATGCTTTTCAGGAAGAACTAAAATGTTCTTTGGAACCCAGTTTAGAGATTTGATAATAAAACATTCAGGCCCTGGCCCAGTAGTTCAGCTGGTTAGAGCACTGATCTGATATGGCAAAGTAGCGGGTTCAATCCCTGGTCAGGGCATACACAAGACTCAGCCAATGAATGCATAAAGAAGTGGAAAACAAATTGATGTTTTTTTCCCTCTCTCCCAATCAAACCAATCAATAAATTTAAGTAGTCAATAAATAAATAAAAACAAAACATTCATTAAAATCTTAACTCTGTTTGAGTTCTTTATTTCTGTTTTAAGAGAAAAAAGTTATCAGAGACTTTTAAGTCATTTTCATCAAAGCAGAGGTAATATCTGAGCTGAAACCCGAGCTGAAACCCATAACTTCAGAAGTCATCAAATCAGAACAGTATATCAAAAAAATCTGTTCTGTCAGAATAGAAAGTCACTTATGTTTTAATTTTCAGCACATTCAAAAATTTTTGAAGATAGAAGACAGAATTACTCATTTTATTAAGATGACTCATTTTTCTACACTAAACATATTTGATGTGATATTTTCATGTCATATAAAATAGTTTTTGTCTCAGAAGGACCTTGAAAGCTTGAAATAACAAATAGATATCATTGTGTATACTAATACCAACAATTTACATTAGTTCCTTTTATTATTGTTAATATATTTTATTGATGTATTTATATAGAATATAGATATATATTTTATATATATAAATTATAGAATATGTATATTCTATATATAATATAGAATATTCTATATAATATAGAATATATATAATATAGAATATTCTATATATAATATAGAATATATATAATATAGAATATTCTATATATAATATAGAATATATATAATATAGAATATTCTATATATAATATAGAATCTATTTTAGTTGTCCCATTATCCCCCTTCACTCCTCTCCACCTTGCACACCTTCTCCCACCCACATTCCCCTGCTTTAGTTCATGTCCATGTGTCATAAGTTCTTTAGCTTCTACATTTCCCATACTATTCTTACCCTCCCCCTGTCTATTTTCTACCTACCATGTATGCTACTTATTCTCTGTACCTTTTTCCCCTTTCTCCTCCTCCCACTCCCCCACTGATAATCCACCGTGTGATCTTCATTTCTGTGGTTCTGTTCCTGTTCTAGTTGTTTGCTTAGTTTCTTTTTGTTTTTGTTTTAGGTGTGGTTGTTAATAATTATGAGTTTGCTGTCATTTTACTATGCATGATTTTTATCTTCTTTTTCTTAGATAAGTCCCTTTAACATTTCATATAATAAAGGCTTGGTGATGATGAACTCCTTTAACTTGACCTTATCTGAGAAGCACTTTATCTGCCCTTCCATTCTAAATTAAAGCTTTGCTGGATAGAGCAATCTGGGATGTATGTCCTTGTCTTTCATGACTTGGAATACTTCTTTCCAGCCCCTTTTTGCCTGCAAGGTCTCATTTGAGAAATCAGCTGACTATCTGATGGGAACTCCTTTGTAGGTAACTGTCCCCTTATCTCTTGCTGCTTCTAGGATTCTCTTCTTCATTTTTACCTTAACTAATGTAATTATGATGTGCCTTGGTGTGTTCTTTCTTGGGTCCAACTTCTTTGGGACTCTCTGAGCTTCCTGAACTTCCTGGAAGTCTATTTCCTTTGCCACAGTGGGGAAGTTCTTCTTCATTATTTGTTCCAATAACTTTTCTGCTTGTTGCTCTTCCTCTTCTCCTTCTGGTACCCCTATAATTCGGATGTTGGAATGTTTAAAGATGTCCTGGAGGTTCCTGAGCTTCTCATTTTTTTGTATTATTTCTCCATTCTTTTCTGTTTGGTTAGTTTTTTTCTTCCTTCTGGTCCCACTTTATTGTTTTCATTCCATCACTATTAGTTCCCTGTGCATTTTCCTTCATTTCTCTGAGCATAGCCTTCATTTGTTCATCTAATTTGTGACCAAAATCAACCAATTCTGTGAGCATCCTGGTCACCAGTGCTTTGAACTGTGCATCTGATAGGTTGGCTATCTCTTGGTTACTTAAAAGTATTGGCTCTGGAGCTTTGATTTGTACTTCCATTTGAACCTTTTTTTTTTTTTTTTTTTGTCTGGTTATGCCTGTTATGTAGTGAGGGGCAGAGCCTTAGGTGTTCTCCAGGGCGAGGCAGCCCAGTTGCTGGGTTGTGATGCTGTATGTCAGGGCGGGATCCCAGAGCAAACAATGGCGCTTGCTCCTCTCTCTGTCATATTTCAGTCCCTTCTGCTGCTTCCCCCAAGCAAACTGGGCCTTTCTGGTGCTGATTCCTGGGTGGGTGGGCTTGTGCACGTTCTAGGACCCCTTGGGTATCTCCAGCGCACTCTCCTGTGAGGCTGGGATTCTCTCCCTGCACCTCAACCCCCACAGGTGTTTTCAGTCAGTGTCCCGAGGTTCTGTTTCCTGGCACTGGTACCCTGGGTTGCGCGGTCTGTCTCACTGCCCAACTTTGCCTGGTTTATCTGTGCGTGAATGTGGCCGGGACAGCCAGGTGCTTTGCACGCAGTGCCTCACTTCATTGCCACCGCCTTGCTGGGTCTTCCAGCCACCTGTGTGCCCAGGGTCTGCCCTCTGTGGTCTTGTGTTCGGGTTACCTTATATGCCTGGGATGCCTTATGGGCCTGGTATGCGTTACGCATCAGTGCCACCGCTTTTTGTGCCGCAGCCCCTCTCCGGCCAGCTGCCCAAGTTCGCCCCTCCTACCGGTCTGGATTAATGTGTATATTTTAACTCCTTGGTTGTCCGACGACCATACAGTTCAATTTTCTGTCAGATCTGGTTGTTATCTTGTTTCTAAATTGTTGCTGACCTTATTTTGGTTGTGCGAAGAAGCACAGTGTGTCTACCTACGCCTCCATCTTGACTGGAAGTCCACTTTACATTAGTTCTTAATTGTTGGATTTAATTATTGTTATTAGCTAGGTATTGCTACAGTGGTTTAGCAATCAATGATGTATTTCTTGCTTCTGTATTAGTTTAGTTTAAAAGGAAGAGCTCTGAGACTAGAGCTATTGTTAGAGGCAGAAGGATGTGGTTGACTTTTGTTTTTATCAGTTACATTTTATATTCCTTTTCCTAC
This sequence comes from Tonatia bakeri, assembly GCA_004024845.1. NCBI lineage: Eukaryota > Metazoa > Chordata > Mammalia > Chiroptera > Phyllostomidae > Tonatia > Tonatia bakeri. The sequence continues at coordinate 59,558 of PVIA01005250.1, forward strand.
AGAATGATCCTTCTGGGATCACTATTCACTATATCTATGCAATAGATTCCTAAGGTGATCTTTAAAAATAGGGGCTTTATTTTCCTTCTTTGAGTTCTTATTGCTTAACCTATGGATTATAAGGTCTCTTTCCTCATTAAGTTTATGTTTGAGCACCTAATAAGCAGGTAATGTTGAAATACTGTGTAACATACGGTAACTGCTCTTATATTTGAGGCAGTAGAGTGTGTGGTTAAGATTATGGACTTTATTTTTTCGAGAAAGGTATGTTTTTAAATCCCAGTTGTCCTACTTACTGTTTGTAAGTGACTTTGGGAAAGTTATCTAATCTCTCTAAGCCAGTCTCACCTGTAAAACTGGGGCAATAATAGTACTTTGTTCAGAGAGTTGTTGTGAGCAGTAAATGAGCTAATACAAGTATTTAGAACAGTGGCTAGAAACATAATTGTTATTTAATAGAGGCTAATTATTAGATTAATATTAAAGGAATATAAGTAACGTATCATAGCAAGTTTGATATTTAAAATAAAAGCATGTAAAACAAACTTGTGTGATAATCAAGAAAAAAATGTTAACGTTTCAAATATATAGATCTGCCTATTGTCATCAGACAATAGCTTCCCATTAGTTGTTTTACACAGTTTCTAAATTTACTAGATTGTGAAATCTCGTTAAGCCTAGACAGAGCCATTGGAGTTCAATTTGTAATCAACAACTTACAAAATATCATTTTTAACCAATGAATTTTTAAACAAAGGAAAAAGTTATCTTCAACTAATCAGACGCCCTCCCTCCCTCTGATGCCACCTTCTCTGGGAGACCTGCCCTGGCAGTGCCATCTGAAATTGCACCCCACCCAGACAGAGCCTGGCATGCTCCAGCTTCTTACTTTTCCCTCAATTACTGGTCACCATCTAATACATGTATAGTATATTTCTTTTCTCTATTGCCCATCTTCTAACACTAAGATAAAATCCTCATAGCGGCAGGGATATTTATTTTGTTCCTTTCTCCATCTCGAGTGCCTAGAACACGGCCTGTCTCATAGTACTTGCCTAAAAAGTATTTGTTGATTGAATAAGGAACAGTTCTAGTTTTGAGAAATTCTTTTTTAAACTTTAGTTGATGTGGTAATATTCAACCTTCTCTTTGGTATCTGTGTGGTATGGTGAGAGTAACTCAATTTTAGATCAGTATCCTGCCTGATATGTAGTGTCAATATTTTATAGCTGGGTTGCAGCATACAGGGTGGGGCAAAAGTAGGTTTACAGTTTTGAGTACACAAAACACAGTGTTTATTCTTGTATTATTAGTTATCAATTATTGTATTATTTTTCATACAAACAATTATAAACCCACTTTCTCCCCACCCTGTATTAATACCTTTTCCCCCCTTTGCTGTTCATTTAAGGTTTATTCTGTGCTGAGATATAAAATTAGTAGAATGCAGTCTATTTTTGTAGCAAGGAGATCGCCATGCATGTAAATATATATGTGGTAGTGGATGCACGTTCTGACAGAGGCAAACAGGGCACTTTGGGGCAAATATGGAAGGCTTCCAAGGAGGCCCTGTTGAACTGAGTCTTGAAGAGTGAGCAGCGGAAGTCAGGCACCAAGAAAGAATGACATCCTAGCGAGATTAAACAGCACAGTGGCTTTTTCTCCCAGTGCTCTGCTGTGAGTACTTTGTTACCCTTACAGTAAAACACGTTTTTCTAGTCCACTGAATTCATGGGACTTTTTCAGGGGTTCTCATAGAAGAACTTACCATGGTGTTTTTGTTGGATTGCCAAAAACAGGAAAGACTAATTAGAAACTTTACTAAGTTATTTTTGTATTCTTATGATCTAAAATGTGTAGTCATTATGGTTTTAAGGCACATTCTAAAAAACTTAACAGTTAAGGGGTGCTGATTTTTGTTTAAATTTTTGTGTTTGGACACAGAGAATTATTACTGAGGTTATGTGTATTTTTAAATGAGTATTAAGTAATTCTTTAAAATATGGTTTTTCCCATTTTTAAATCCTGCTGTTCTTATATGTCTCCTGTAATCTATCCTGGTGATGATAAAAGGTTAGGCATCTTGCTCAAAAATAAGTTGTGAAAAGCCCTAGATTTCATCTTTTCTTCCACCATTGAGTAAGGTACACTAAGTAAGCATCTGTAAACTTTTTATTTGAAAGAGGCATTTTGCCCTACCTCAGTTTATGGGCTGTATTACATCAGCACATCTCTTAACTCGGATAATGTTTTAAAAACAGGTTATGATGCAGTCTCTGTCCATCCACGTTCCCCCACCATCTTAAATAGTTACTATTTATGCACTGAAATTACAAAGCTTAACAGAACACAGTTCCTGTGTTAGCTATTCACTGTCTAGAGTGGCTTTCTAATGTTGAACAGTAACGCAAAACTTCTAGTAAATGCATAGTTTGATTTTACAGAACAATTTTTGGACAAATTGAATTGAATGTGTGAAAGTTTATGCCACTCCTGAATTGCAAGTGCTTTGTTTCATACCCCACTCAGTTACCTGTAGTGCTTTCGTATTGAGCACTACCGTAGCAGTGCATGGTAACGGATCAAGTGGAGTTTTTGAGGTCTACGAGGCCCTTCTGCCTCTTATACTTACTAGCTGTATGATAGTAGATGAGTTAGTACCTTCAAGCCTCGATTCGTAATTTTAAAGTTGAGATAATTAGATTCACCTTCTTGGGTTGTTATGAGATGAGATACGAGAAAGTGAGCTTTAATCTTGCTTTCTGTTTTTCTGCTTGAGGTCGTATTTCTGTAATTTAAGTTTACATTTAAATTTACTAGTGGTATTTCAAAGTGTAATAATCTCTCCAATTTGACAGTACATGTAGAATACTAGTTTTCATGCTGACAGATTTGTGGTGGTCGTGTTGCTGTATTGTTTCTTACTGTCCTAAAGCGAAAGAACTTCATAACTAAAATAGTTACTTAATTGTGAAAGCATGTCCCTTGGGACTAAGGAGATCAATGAATATGACATGTAAGTGTAAAAGTGCAGTAAGTACTTGGCTTAGCTTCCACTGTCATTATTTTTGCACCATCGTTAATTTATAAATAAAAGAGTCATTCTCTTCCCTTAATTTGCAAATCTTCAGAAGTCCATCTGAAGTTTAGCCCCTAACAGATTTATTACCTGGTCTCCATTGCTTCTGCCTGCTTGTTTAGACTACTTAAATGTTACTTATTAATGTTTATGGGTTGCTGGAGCCATCAGGTGAAATTTAAGGAGAGAAGGTGGGGATTCTCTTAGGCCTTGTGCAGTGAATGATGGATCTGGTTATTGTGGTTACCAGCCATAAGCATTTGCTGAGCCAGAACCTGTCTCAGCAGCTTCCTCCAACTCTTTCCTATTTTCAGACTGATATCTGCAATTTACAAACTCATTGTCACCTCATTTCCACCAGTGTTAGCTATTTCCTTTTTTGATTTCTGTGCTTCTCGCTGAATCTTCCTATTTTTGTTTTTGAAAGCTCTAAATCTTCTGAACAGTTTTAAACCACATATAATATACTAAGCTTTCAATCTCATACAATAATAGCCTTTTCCTTTTAATGTGAGCTCCCTTTTGATCTGATTCCACTTTCTATTTTGGATCATTGCATATAATCCTCTTATAACCTTTTTCTGGAAATTGCAGATAGTAGTTGTAAATATTGGACAATATTTGTACAAATGCTGTTCATAAATAAATTGTTCAACACTTAGCCTATGACTTTAAAATACCCAAGTCTCTAGCCTCCAAGACACTAACTTAAAATAAGTGAAAAAAAATTACTCGATGGGTAAAAATTGATAGGCATATTGTTTATAACCTGTGTAACAGACTGCTGTGTTGGAGAGGAAGCAGCTTAGTTCTTTATTGTCCTACAGAATAAAGAGTTATGCTACAGGCTGAGTGTGTGTGTTCCTTCCAAACTCATGTTGAAACCTAACCCCCATGATGATGGTACTGGGAGGTGAGGCCTTTGGGAGGTGATTAGGTTGTGAGGATAAGCCCTGATGAATGGGATTAGTACCCTTATAAGAGGGACACCGGAGATGTCCCTTGCCCCTTCCACTGTGAGAGGACACTGTGAAAAAGTTGCCATCTCTGAACCAGGAAGCGGGCCCTCACCAGACACTGAAGCTGCTGGCACTTTATTCTCAGACTTCCCAGCCTCCGAAACTGTAAGAAATAAATTTTCTGTTGTTTATAAGCCACCCAGTCTACAGTATTGTGTTATAGGAGCCTGAACAGACTAAGACAGTTATTACATGTAAAAAGGAATTTAATGTGTGGCTTAATAAATAAACATAATTTATTTTCTTTATTTTTTTTTTATTGTTCAAGTACAGTTGTCTACATTTTCACCCCATCTCGGCCTCCAGCCCTACCCATCCCCACTTCCCACCCTTGAACCTACCTACCCCCTTGGGCTTTGTTCATGTGTCCTTTATACATGTTCCTTGCTGAACCTTATAATTCATTTTCTGTTGGCTATCATGGGAACTTTCTGCACGTTCCTTTTGGACAATGACCAACCAAAGAGAGAAGAGAAAATTCGACCTCCATCATATTCATATCAGTAAATGTTTTGTGAGAAAACATTACAACTTTGTTTACTACCCATTTTCTAAAGCTGTTTCTGCTATTTTTACATTCAGGTTAACCATGTGTTCTCTGTAGTTGACTCTATTTCAAGTTTGCTTCTGTTTCCTGTGACCATAGAATTTTAGCATTCAATGTTGAGAGTTTTATCATTTTGTCATAAGTAGTTCATGGCTTTTTTCCAAGAATACATAAGCAATAGAATACAGGTTTAAAAAACATGCAGTTCAGATGGGACAGTGCAATTCTTCCAAGAGTCTGCTACTTAAAATAATTTGGTATAACCCTGGCTTGTGCGGCTGAGTTGGTTGGAGTGTTGTCCTGTAGACCAAAAGGTCGCAGGTTTGATTCCTGGTCTGGGCGTATACCCAGATTGTGGGTTCAAACCCCGGTTGGGGTGCGTTTGAGAAGGCACTCAGTCGCGGTTTCTCTCTCACAACGAAGTCTGTCTGTCTGTCTGTCTCTCTCTCTCTCTCTCCCCCCACCTCCCTCTCCCTCCCTCCATCCCTCTCTCCTTTAAAGCAATGAAAAAAATGTCCTTGGGTAAAGGATTAAAATAATAATAATAAATAAATAAATAAATAAAAATTTGGTATAGCTCAAGTTTCTATAGCATTGAGAAAGAAGTTATAGGTTATTTGAATATTTGCTGTGTTCTGAAATGTATGTACAGGTAGGTTTTTGTTTTGGTGGTTTGTAGGTGAGACTTCTGTCCTTTCAAAACAAAAGTCCCTGAAGTTTTTCTTCATTATAAAATATACAGTTATGTACTACTTTCTTTTTCTCCACAATGTTTATTCACTGTCTTTTGGCAGTTCAGTTCAGACATTTTTCCTGGTGCTTTTAAATTGGTTGTATTTGTTATAATATATGTGTGTGTATGCAGACACACATGCATATACATACTGAGGACAATAGGAACGAGGTTTCTCACTGAGAAGGGAGAAAAGTTAAACATACTTTGTAGTATTGGATTGAAATCAAGGGTGCCCATGTGAAACCATGGTTTTTAATTTGAATAATATACAGAAATAAATAAAGATGTAAGTGTGTGTGCAGTTCTGGCCACCGAGGGAAGCTGCGGACAGCGCCGTTTCAGTGCAGTGAGCACACACAATGCTCAGATCTTGGTTTCTGAATGCTTTTCTCCGTTTAAAGGAACTGGTGCTTCTTGGAGAAGGGCTTATATCAAGGAGAGAGAAAGGAAAGAACAGATGAACCTGGAATATCTCATGCCAGAAAGTAAAGAAGTGCTTAAGAATGATGGGGACGTGTCAGAGAACATACAAACCACCCTAAAAGGACACCTACTAGGTGAACTAAGATAACTCAGGTATTGGAGTAAGTAACAGTAATGGCATATAACCCATTGAGTGAAACAGGAAGTCATAAGTCCACACTGAGATACACAAAAATAAACCTAAAAATAAAGGGAGAGGCGCCTTGGCTGGCATAGCTTGGTGGATTGAGCACGGGCTGCGAACCAAAGCATTGCGGGTTCGATTCCCAGTCAGGGCACATGCCTGGGTTGCGGGCCAGGTTCCCAGTGGGGGCCACAAGAGAAGCAACCACACATTGATGTTACTCTCTCTTTCTCCCTCCCTTCCCCTCTCTAAAAATAAGTAAGTAAAATCTTTAAAAAAAAGGGAGAGAAGACAAGGCATTTCCTTAGTAGAATGGCAACTAAGAAATACAGGGTAGGGCAAAAGTGGGCTTATAGTTGTCAGTATGCAAAACAGTTTATTCTTGTATCATTTTTCCTTATGAAGAACTGCAAACGTACTTTTTTCCCACCCTCTAGAGAAAGAATGATAAAATTAGAAAATCCATTTGGCAAATACTGTGGTCCTTATTCCAAAAAACGTTATCTGTAGCATTTTAAAATATGTATATATATATGGTAAGTTTTGAATAAAGAGTGATCTGAGTCTCTGTTTTCCACAGTAGAGGCATAAAAGTGAGGACTTAAACCCTCTGATTTACAGGCTGTACCAAATTCTTAACTACTTCTCTGATTCTTACTTTCCTCACCTGTAAAGATAGGGATCTAAATTAGATTCATGGTTCTAAACTGTTAAATTTAAGAAAGCCCTTTAATTTTTCCAAATAAAATCTTACACGAAGCCACAATATGTAAAATTCAGATAAATTACTTGTAAATAAAATTTTCTAAGGAAAATTTAAATGACAACTAAAATGGGTGGATTTTATTAAAAATGCTCAGAAATCTAGAGCTTTCAGACTTCAAAAAAATGCAGGGCAGAAAAAAAAAAACAGTTAAAAAGGATTCTGTTATAACTTAATATTGCAGACTTGACCTTTACAATAGTCCATTTTGGTAGCCTTCCCAGAATCTAAATCTCTTAGTGGAAGGTTTCTGAAAGATGAGTAGATTCAGATATTAGTTTTCAAAAGATTATGAAGCACCTAAATCATTCATTTTTATTACATCAAACATAATTACCAAATAATTTCACCAAAATATAACCTAATTATGGACTATTAGTGGAAATCACAAAAATAGTAACCAAGAAATACCTGAGCTAGAAGGGAACTTTAAATGTCACATATTCCAGCCTTTTGTCCCAGAGGACAGAAACTCATTTCATTCAAGTGCCCATCCACCTCTATGGTAGGAAACTCAGCCTCTCATAAGGTGCATAGTAAATCTAGAACTGAAAGTTAAATGCCTTCTCTAATATTATTACATTTACTATGAGAAACACTAGTTATTGTGTGGAATGTATATGTCAGAAGGCATAAAGCAAAAGAACACGTTCTTAAAGCAAAAAGAAATCTATATTATAGTGTTAAATAGAAAATTTTCTATTTAGCTGTAATGAAAACTAAATACTGTTTTACTTCAAGGATAAAGAAATAATTATTTAGGCATCCAGGTAGCAAAAGCAAAGTAATAAAACAATAGAACAAAATTTGGAGGGAAGGAAAATGAGACTGGAGATTATATTCGGCTGAATTATTCATGCAAAAAAGGCAACAGACACTCTCAAACCTAAAAGAACTAAAAAAATACCTGTGCCCCCTTCCTGAAAGTGCTTGCAGGTGTGAGGCAGCTGTGCCTGCAGCGGTGTCCACACCCCCGATGGCACCTTACCACAGTCCGTACCAGCCTTGGTTTTTGCTCTCCCCACCTCTCCAGGCTTTTTAAGGACCTAGTTCCCCGAATTAAAACTCTGTTTAAAATACCAAAAATGTTTTATTTCCTGGATTGAAACCTTGCTGATACAGTACTTTAGTGCATTTATTCTGATTCTGTACAGTTGCTGATACTGTATTTATTTTTGCAAAAGCAATACAGTGATTTTAGTTCAAGCAAATAAAAAAAGAAAGCATGACAAGATGTTCATACTGTTTAATTCCTCATGATGGGACTATAAAAGGCTATTATCTTTTATTTTTTTATTCATTTATTTCAAAAATATTTCTCTGTTAAATAAATAGTTCACTTTAGCTGTAGAGAGAGGATTAGAAGGAAGCAAGGCTGGAATCAGGAAAGCCACTTAGAATGGTGATGCAGTAATCCTAAACTCCTGCTGCAGCCCACATTCTAACTAGATATTTTCATCCTAATTCTACTGGGTGAAATAGAAGGAGAAACATTTAAATCATATAACGCTCTTTGTATGCTTCTGTCGCTTCTCCCTGTAATTGCTGTCCTCACCCCACCCAGGCTCCGGCACCTCGTGTGGGCTGGGCTTCCCACATGCCCTGCTTCGACCAAGGCTGTGTGGAGACAGACCTTCCCTACCTCCTCTGCCTGCTCCGTAACCCCACACCTGCCTGCCTTGCTCTGCCCCACCTAATTGGCTTTTGGACTGAGTTCTTAAACATTGTATTTTTATTAGTGGCAATAATAGCACAAAAATAAGCTACTTTTTGAAATATTTTTCTAGACCTTTCACCTATATTTTTAATGACCTGCACTATGTTCTTATGATTTTTATATTCTTTAATATTTTTCTTGTGCTGTTTGCCTTATAATTTCAAATTATTGTCCAGCCATCAGTTTCTGTTTTATTATTATACTTTCTCCCCACTGTTAATACAATTCTAAGGCAGAAACTCAATTTTTTAAGCTTTATGGTACAGTGTTTTTGTTTGGTGTCACAAATAATTGGATCTCAGTGCTTGTCTTGCAGTAAAATTAATATGTATAAAATAATGCTATCTTGTAACAAGGAGTCGCATTAATATTTTAAAATCATTTTACCAGGTTCTGGAATGCTGTCTGTTTGTTAAGATAAGGACACTCTGTGGTAATACCTCTCCCAGAGGGCTAGATGTGTCCCTCCTGTGGGCATTGGTACTCTGTAGTGCTCTTTCTTCACACTTAGACATAGTACTGTTGATTTGCATCTGTTTCCCCACTAGAGCCCTCAGGCCAGCATAGGGCTTGTTGAAATTCTTTTGAAGAGTGTGAGAATGAGCATCAATTCTACGTCTTTGGGATAACGGAGAATTGATAGCATTTATGCTAGATACTCTGCCCAGACTTTATTCCTGATTTTGGTGTGAGAAAAAAAGCCTAGAAATTTCACCTTTAACTAGAATAACACAAATAATTCACCTGAAATTATGTAGTACTTTAGGACTTGGGTTCTATAAGATCATAACTGTTAGAATCATGGAAATTTTTAAAAATTAATGAATTTAAAATAAGGATGTTTAGAGATGGTCCTGTTAGTAAATATGCTGCCAGTTGTCAGCATTTAAAGTGTTTGAGAAGTTCCCCCCCCCCCCAAAAAAAAAAAAAAAAGATTTGCTTTTTCTTCAAGGAACTTGCATCTTAAATGGGCAGGGGTTGCAGTGGATGGCCTGAAAAGGGGCAGTGAAACCCTTAAGTAGCAGTATGAAATTGAGGGGTTGCTGAAACTGTTCCATTTGATAAATATTATGTGCCATCCTTATCTTATTTTAATCAGCTGTGAGATTCAAATGGAGAAGTGTTAAGAATAATAAAGAGTTATACAAATGCCACAGTACCATCTCACCTGGTGATGCCTGGCAGGGCCACCCTGTGGGTTGGGGGATGGGAGTGGAGGTCAGGGACTCTGCCAAGGTTGAGAGGTGTGTTAACCCAGCCCATCTGGAGCCACCAGAGGTAGGGATGGACCCTAGCCCTCTTCCTTATAGGCTCCTGTGGAATGTCTGTGGCTTCCCTGAGCAACTGGTTGTGAATCCATTGCTGGCCCCCTTCTAATTGTCTTTCCTCTCTCAATCCTTTCTCCTCTCTTGTTGCCTGGGACTCAGTTTTCTAAGGCACTTGAGCTAGGACAGATGACTTTGTCTGTCTTTAAAGGCGTAAAGGAAATTCTGAAAATGAAACAAGCAAAGAGAGAGGGAGAGAGAATGCCCCAGAAAAACCCACCATATTTCTGAAGGATTCTACAAAGTGAAAAGAGTAGAGCGGGTGTTACTTCCCATTTTAAGAAGCATGAGGACAGGGGAGCAGCAGCCTGGGCATTCCAGGTAGAAACAGTGACCACAGCAGAGAACCAAAGTTGAGAGCAGGTTAAGGGGAAGCCAGTATAGGAACTGGTAACCAAACTTCAATAACAATGTTTGCTTAGTGATGCAAGTCACCATATTTATGTAAATATTTAATATAAAGGACCACACAGACATTTATATATATACATGCACTTTATATCTTTATAAATGTTGGCACCATAAACTGATTTAAGAAAATTTTGAATTGTTTATTCACAGGTATCTCTTAGAAGTTCTTTGCTGTTCATCTTACTACTGTCCAAACAGAAATAGTACAATCTGTTCCTTTTTTTCTTTGCTACCACATCCTAGGAAATGATCCCATCTGCTATTCAGTGTTGTATATAAGAGTGCTTGTGTGTTTTTAGCTTAGGTGTAAATATTTAAAACTACCAGGATTTTTTTCAGGAAGTTATTCACAATAGCCTCATTTATCTAAAAGAGTTTTACTATTTTAAAAAATTGATACTAAGGTTAACTTTATATAAACATAGTAAGATGCAATTACCTAAAAAACGTGTGTTAATATACAGAGTCCAGCAGAAGTAAGGCCTGCTTCAGTGTGGTTGGTAGGGTAATAATATGGATGTAATAATTTATGGTTTTAATTTGAACATTTCACGTAAAATGTCATGTGGTGTGCTTGAGTGTGATATTGTAATGTTACAGAATTACATGCTTATGATTTTCTACTAAAAGATTTTGTAATAAAAAAGGGGTGTTATTTATGCTGGACCCTATATTTAAGCTTTAGCTCAGTACAGCATTGCCTATATTCTTTTCATTCTGAATAAATATTAAATAAACTCTGTGGTTATATTTGATACAACCAATATATTCTTAGAATACAAGGTTACAGTTAACAACATTCTGGTAGGCTATAGAAGGATAGTTAATGATTAGATCCCCCCCAGAACTGGTAGTTTAAACACGCAGTTTTCTGTTTCCAGCAATATACCTACAATAATTTGGGTTGATAGGGTTCTGGCAAAATGACAAGGACTTTATAAGTTCCTTAGTTCTGAGTGAATGGAGGAATGGAGGAATATCGCAAACTTGAGTAACATGTTAATGGTCAAATTCTGCTTTATTAACTCAGTGAATTTTTAAATACTGTTTGTTCTTTGTTAGTATAAAATAATGATTAATCCCATAAATGGATATTGTGTATGTACCCTAGATTTCTGTTTACTATTTTTACTCACGGTACTTGCATGGTTATTTCCTTCACCAGGTTAGGAAAGTTTGGTCATTTTTTCAATAGGTTTTCAGTTTCTTGCTCTCTTCTTTCAGAACCCCTATAGTGTGAATATTGGTACTTTTGAAGTTGTCCCTGAGGCTCCTTATACTATTCTGAAGTTGTTTGGATTCTGTTTTCTTTTTGCCCTTCTCATGGGTTTTTTTGTTTGTTTGTTTGTTTGTATTCCAAAAGGCTGCATTGATTCTCAGCTTTATCTACTCTGCTACTGATACCCTATAAATTCTTCATTTCAGTTAGTATTTCATTCATTTCTGACTGGCCTTTTTTTTTTTTTTTTTTTTGGTCTGGAGTTGTCCCTAAGTTCCTTGAGTTCCTTATAAGCTGTTTTGAACTCTGCATGTAGTAGATTGCTTGTCTGCATTTGGTTTAGTTCATTTTCTGGAGTTTTGTCTGTTCTCTCAGTTGGGACATATTTCCTTTGTCTCCTCATTTTGGCAGTCTCCCTGTGTTTGTTTCTATGTGTTAGGTAGAGTTGCTACATCTCCCTGTCTTGGTAGTATAGCCTATTTTAGTAGATGTCCTGTAGGGGCCAGTGGCACAACCTCCCCTATCACCCAAGCTACTCAAGGTGTATCCTTCTTCTGGACTGAGTACATCCTCTTGTAGTTGAACCTTGATTGATGTTGGGAGGTCAATGGGAGAGATTTACCCAGGCCAGCCAGCTGCAAGAATTGGCTGTGGCCACTATCCATCAACCTCAGCCCTCCGTAGAGGATCAGCTGTGCAGGGGCAGGGTGTTGGTGCTCTGATGTGGTCTGTAGCTGTCTGTTGGGTGTGCAGGCTCTGGGGTTTTCTGAGTGGTGCAGACTAGGGCCATTCCCTACCTCTGTTCCACCCCAGGCTACCCTGCCTGAGCTACAAAGCAGTCTGCAGATTACTGGTACTTGTGCTGGGCTTGGAGGTTCCCAGGTAAAGCCAGACTGTGATCCAGAGCTGGCTGCTGCTCTTGCTGGGACTGGTGCTGCTTTACCAGAGATATGGGGTCCAGGGTCTTGCTGAGGCTGGATGTTGTTTGGGAGAATTTAGAAAGATGTGATACCTGAGCTAAGGCTAGTCATTAATATGGAAAAGCCACTTTTAACAGCTTGGCTGGGCCTGTAGGTTGGTGGGATGGAGTCTCAGAGATTCACTAGGGTGGAACAGACCACTTAAACCAGGTTGATGGAGTCCCACATATGGCCCCTACCTGCGGGCTCTGTTGGGGGAGGACTCAGAAAGGAACAACAGCCTCTGCCCGCCTTTCTTTCTAGGGGGAAGCTGTCCCCAGGGTTCTTGCCCTGCCTGATGCGGGACACTTCACTTCCTCCCTGTATGCCACTGGTGCCTTTCAAGCTGCTACCCTAGTGCTGGAGCTCAGAGGGAGTGAGTATGAGGAAGTCCGTGTGTGGGCCCATGAAGAGAAACCGCTTGGGAATAGTTTCTTTCACTGATTCAAACCCTGTTGGTTTTTACAGCCAGCAGTTGTGGGGACTTACCTTCCTGGCACTGGAACCCCGGGTTGGGGGGCCTGGTGTAGGGCTGAGACCCCTTGCTCCCACGATATCCTTGCTGAATTTTTAGCCAGTACAGGTGGGTGTGTGGGACCAACCCATTCCATGTCTCCATATCTCCATGTCTCCTACCAGTCTGGATGGATGTGGTTTCTTTGGTTCTGTAGTTGTTAGACTTCATTCATCTCTATTTCTGCCTGCTTTGAGTGATGGCTGTTCTGTAGTTTAGTTGTAATTTTGATGTGGTTGTGTGAGGAAGTGAGCCAAGTTTACCTACGCCTCCATTTTGACCAGAAGTAAAATACTCTCTTTTGAATGAATTGCTAGGCTTGGTAAATAAGTGCAACACAATTGTGTGCTCTCTATGAGAAACTTGCTTTAAACTTAAAGACAGATTTTTAAAATATAAAAGAATGGCAAAGATATATCATGCAAATATTAATCAAAAGAAAGCTAGAGTTGTTACATAAATATCAGACAAAATAGACCTCAGAACAAGGACTCTTATTAGGGATAAAGAGGGACATGATTTGTGTGGTAAAGCATTCCGTTCATCATGAAGACCTGTCGATCTTAAATGTGTGTGTGTGCGGCTAATAACAGCTTTAAAATATATGAAAAAAAAAAAACCCTGGTAGATCTGAGTGAAGGAAGGAATGACCATTTTTACAGTTATATTTGGAAGTTTCAACACCTCTTCACTAATAACTGATAGAACAATAGATAGGAGGCCATTAAGGATCTTAAGATTTGAATATCACTTAATCAACCTGGTCTAATTGATATTTACAGAGCACTCAATCCAACAATAGCAGAATACAAATTCTTTTTAAGTTTATTTCCCAAAATAGACCATATATTCTGGGTAATAAGTTACAATAAATGAACTGTCTTAGTTTTGGCTGCTTTAACAAATTACCAAACACATAGTGGCTTAAAATAGCATAACTGTGTTGCCTTACAGTTCTGGAGGTCTGAAGTTCAAAGTAGGTCTCACTGGGTTAAAACAAAGGTGTTCACGGGACTATGTTTCTTCTGGAGATTCTAGGAGAGAATTTGTTTCCTTACCTTTTCCAATTTCTAGAGGCTGCCCACAGTGGCAGTAGTGTCTGGCTTAGTTTTTCCTCAGACCATCATTTCATTGGTTCTCTCCCTTTTGCCTCCCTCTTCCACTTTTAAAAGGGCCCTTGTGACCCAGTCAGGCCCACCTGGGTAATCTCAGGTAATCTCCCCATCTCAAGTCAACTGGTAAACAAACTTAGTTCCACCTGGACCTTAATTCCTCAGGGCCACAAAAGATAACATGTTCACAGTCCTGAGAATTAGGACATGGACTTCTTTGGAGGGAAGCATTGTTCTGCCTACTGTGTTTAAAATGATTAAGATAGTGTCGAGTGTATTCTCTGAACATAAGGGAATTTAAATAGAAAAAATAACACAGTGGTATTTGGAAAAATCTTCAAATGTTTGTAAACTAAACAACACATTTCTAAATAATGCATAGGTTAAAGAAGAATCACAAAGCTAATTACAATATATTTGGAACTGTAGGGAAAAGTCCTGGAGGAGTTGATTAGAAAAAAGGTGAAGTTACGATACTGGAATAGAATGTACTGATTTTGTGAAGAAACAACCCTGGCACTTGAGAAGAAAAAACTTTAGATCCCGGGGTTTAAGAAAGGGGGAAAAGCAATTAATTTTCTTTTCCCACCACAACCTGGACAATCGTATGATCCACCTCAATTGAGTAGCAGCTGCACCTGACTCTCTGACTTGCCACAGGGTTGGGTATTCCCATTCATAAGCTATGAAATCAAAAAAACTCATGTGGATGCACACAGTGTAGAACTAGTCATCTATGCTTGATGCCATCATCCAAGCTCTAGAACTTGGACCCCCTTATACATTTACAGATGCGTAGTCTGGAACACTTTGTCTCAGTCTGACTGATAGGAAATCAGTTATTTCTTCTGTGGCCCCAGGAGCCTTGGGTTGTATGGCAGTTGAGGCTTCGTGTGCTTTCCTTTCTGAGAGTTGAGTCCCTTAAACTCTCGGAGCCCTGTTTTGCTCATTTGTACAATGGGCTAATAGTGTCTAGTCCATAGTGTGACCAATAAGGTATGGTATAGGAAAGCATCTAAGACACGTAGTAGGACATCAGTAAATTTCTTCCATCATAATTTACAAATTAATATCTTATTGTGAAAAAGCACTAGAGTTGAAATTTTGGCTTTTCCAGTTATTTGATTTTGGACAAGTGACTTCACTCCTTCGAACTGAATGGTAATCCCTGTCTCATAAAGAGTGATAAAACTACCTTATAAAGTTTAAGAATTAAAGGTACATCCAGAAAACATTCAGTAAAATCCAGTCATTACAAATTATTTAAAAAGTAATTATATACACAAGAATCAACTCAAAATGGATTAAAGACTTGAATGTAAGATCTGAAACCATAAAACTCCTAAAAGAAAACATAGGTGGTAACGTCCTTGATATTGGCCTTGGCTATAATTTTTTTCATTTGAAACCAAAAGTGAAGGCAACAAAAGCAAAAGTAGGACTGTATCAAACTAAACAGCCTCTGCACAACAGAGGACGTGAACAAAGGGAAAAGGCAACCTACTAAAGAACTCATACAACTCAATAGAAAAATCACAAACAATTTGATTAAAAAATGTGCAGAGGAACTGAATAGACATTTTCCCAAAGAATACATAAAGGTGGCCAACTGGTATATGAATAGGTACTCAACATCACTAATCATCAGGTAAACGCAAGTCAAAATCATGATGGTGTATTGTCTTATACCTGTTAAGAATGGCTGTTATCCACAAGAGAGGACAAGTGTTGGTGACAATGTGGAGCAATTAGAATCCTTGTTCACTGCTGGTGAGAATGTAATGGCATGTAGCCACTATGAAAAACAGTATGGTGGTTCCTCAAAAGATTGAAAATAGAATTACTGTGATCCAGTAATTCCATTTTTGGGTACATGCCCGAAGGAACGGAAAGTAGTGTCTCAAAAAGATATTTGTATACTCATGTTTATAGCAGTACTGTTCCCAGTAGCCAAATGGTGGAACCATTCCAAATGACAATGAGTGGGTGAATAGATAAACAAAATGTGATATATAAATAATAGATATATATGTATATATACACATAAACACATACATATACATGCACACACAATGGAATATTATGTAGCCATAATAAGGAGGGAAATTCTGACGTTTGTTACAACATCGATAAACCTTAAGGACATTTTGCTAATAAAATAAGCCAGCCACAAAAGGACAAATACTGTGTGATTCCCCTAATGTGAGGTACCTAAACTCATAGAAAAAGAAGGTGGAGTAGAAGTTACAGGGGGTCAGGAGTAGAAAGAATGGGGATTTTGTTTAGTGGATAGAGAATTTCACTTTTGCAAGATGCCAGATTTCTGGAGAATAGTTGCACAACAGTGTAAGCATCGTTAACATCACTGAACTACACACTTAAAAATGGTTAAGATGGTAAATTTTGTGTTATGTGTATTTTAGCACAATTTTTTAAAAAGCTAAGAGAAACTATATAAAGGTGTTTTGTTAAAATAGTGCTTAGAAAAACTTAGTGTAATTTGGTTTATATTTCTAGATTTTAAGCGGCTTTAAGAAGCAGACTTTGATTCAAAATTTGTAGTACAATATTCCTCTTTAAATATATATATTTTTTTTCACTCATAAATTGTGTTAGATTTGGGGCAGTAAAATTTAGTGTGGGTCTTTGAAAAGTGCCACAAAGTTCACAGAGACTTGTCCTGGTGTTATTATTATTTTAATTATATTTTATTGATTATGCTATTACAGGTTGTCCTCATTTTTCCTCCTTTGTCCCCCTCAACCCAGCATCCCCCACTCCCTCAGGCAATACCCCCACCATAGTTTGTGTCCATGGGTAATGTGTTTATGTTCTTGGGCCATCCATTTCCTATACTGCACTTTCATCCCCATGGCTGTTATGTAACTACCTATTTGTACTTTTTAATCCCCTAATCTCTTCATGAATTCTTCTATACTCTCCTCCCCACTGGCAACCATCAAAATGCTATCTGTATCCATGATTATGTCTCTGTTCTTCTTGTTTGCTTAGTTTCTTTTTAGATTCAGTTGTTGATATGTATTTTTTGTCCTTTGAGTGCTCAGAGTTTTGATCTTCTTTTTCTGAAGTAAGTCCCTTTAACATTTTATATAATAATGGTTTGGTGATGATGAACTCCTTTAGGTTTTTCTTGTCTGGGAAGTTACTTGCCCTTTCCTTCTAAATGATAGCTTTGCTGGGCAGAGCCATCTTGGCTGTAGGTCCCTGTTTTTCATGACTTTGAATATTTCTTGCCAATCTCTTCTAGCCTGCAAAGTTTCTTTTGAAAAATTAGCTGATGGTCTTATGGTAAGTCCCCTGTAGATAAATCGAACTGCTTGTCTTTTACTGCTTTTAACCTTTGGCATTTTAATTATGAAGTTCTTGGAGTGGGCCTTTGCATCCATCTTGTTTGGGACTGTCTATACTTCCTGGACTTGCATGCCTATTTCCTTCACCACATTAGGGATGTTTTCTTTCATTATTTTTTTTCAAATAGATTACCAATTTCTTGCTCTTTCTTTTCCCTTCTGGCACCCCTCTGATACAAATGTTGGACCTCTTGAAGTTGTCCCAGAGGCTGCTTACACTCTCCTTTTTTTGCATTCTTTTTTCTTCTTGTTATTCTGATTGTTTTTTGTTTTTTTATGTTCCATATCATGGATTTGATTCTCAGCTTCATCTACTCTACTGTTGTTTCCCTATAAATTGTTCTTTATTTCAATTACTGTATCCTTTGTTTCTGACTGTATCTTTTTTATACTGTTGAGGTCCACACTAAGTTCCTTGAGCATCCTTATAACCATGTTTTAAACTCTGCATCTGCCTGATTGCTTATCTGCATTTTGTTTAGCTCTTTTTTCTGGAGTTTTGATCTGTTATTTCATTTGGGCCATATTTCTTTGTTTCCTCGTTTTGGCAGCCTCCCTGTGTTTGTTTCTATGTGTTAGGTAGAGTTGCCTAACTCTGTGTCTTGGTAATGTGGCCTAATGTAGTAGGCGTCCTGTTTGGTTCAGTGGCACAGCCTCCCCTATCACCCAAGCTGGATACTTGAGGTGTGCCTTTCATGTGGGCTGAGTGCACCCTCTTCTTCTAGTTGAGCCTTAATGCTGTTGGCAGATCAATGGGAGGGATTTACCCAGGGCAGTCAGCTGCAAGTATTGGCTATGACCACTGACCATCAACCTCTGCCCTCTGTGGAGGATCAGTTGTGCAGGGACAGGGTGGTGGTGTTTGGAATTGGTCTGTAATTGTTCACTGGCTGTGCAGGCTGTAGGCTTTCCCGGGTGGTGTAGGCCAAGGTCAGCCCCCAACCTGTGTCCTACCCGGGGCTACCCTGCATGAGGTATAAAGCAATCTGAGATATCTGCTACTTGTGCTGGGCTTCTTGGGTAAAGCCGAGCTGTGAATCTAGGCTATCTGCTGCTAGTGCCAGGCCTGGGGCTCACTGAGGCACGCTGTTGCTTGTTTAAGAGGATTTAGGAAGTAGTGGAGCATAAGATAAGACGAGCAATTCTTAGGGAAAACCAGCTTGGATAGGCCCATAAGTTGGGTGGGTAGAATCTCTGGGGATCTCCAAGGCAGGCCAAACAGTGTTAGCCAGGTTGTTGGAGTGTCAGATACGGCACCAGCTTGCCGACTCTGTGGTGGGAAGTTTTAGAAAAGGGACAGTGGCCTCTGCTCACCTTGATGCCAGGCACCTCAATTTCTCCCCTTATGCCACTGGTGCCTTTCAAGGTAATTCCCGGGTTCTGTGGCTCAGAGGAAGTGAGTCTGAGTAGGTCAGTGTGTGTGTGGGTTCTTTAAGGAAACTGCGTGGGGATCCAGCCATTTCTGCCATTGACTCAACCCTTGCTGGTTTTGCAGCCAGAAGTTGTAGGGACTTACCTTCCTGGCACTGGAACCCTGGACTGGGGGGGCCTGGTATGGGGCTAGGACTCCTTGCTCCCAAGATAATCACTCTTGAATTTTTATCTACCACATGTTGGTGATGGACCAACCCGTTCTACATCTGTGCCCCTCCTTCCAGTTTGGATGGATGTGGTTTCTTTGATTCCATAGTTGTCAGACTTCCATTCAACTTGACTACTGACAGTTCTGAGTGGTGGTGGTTCTATATTTTAGTTATACTTTTAATGCTGTGTGAAGAGGCGGGCCATGTCTGCCTATGCTGCCATCTTGACCAGAAATCTCCTGTCCTGGTATTATTTTATTGTAGTAATGTTTTGTTCAAATTTTCTTTGCTTCATAAAAGGTTTATATTTTTCCTTCCTGTTTTTTACAAACCAAGATCTGTGTGATGAACTGAGTCCTATCAGTTGAATAAAATTAAGCGGCAAATGTATAGTAGTGTACTATTTAAAAATTTTATTTAAAAATAAATATATTTGTATATCTCATATATTTCCTTCCAGGTTTTTGGAATTGTGATTTCAAAAAGAACCCATAGAAAGGTAGCAGAAAACAAATAGGTAGTATGAAGTGTGTCAGCTGGTTTTCTGACTAGAAATAGGCAAAGGACTTGATCAAGTAGGGAGCAGGAGGGAGAGCTGGGAAGCAAGAGATTATTCAATGGTAGGAAGGGGACATAGAAGGAGAGGTGGGCTGTCCTATGATATTTCACTTATTGCTTCACAATTTTGTTCTGTTTGGACTGTGGAAGATATTGCTATAGTACTGTCATACATATAGCAGCTGTTGACTACTTTTAGTTAGTGTATAATAGCAGTAGGAAGAACAAATTAAATTTTGGAGTTAAGAATTGTCATTTTGCAGTGTTCACCAGCTATTTAATACAATTGTTAGATAATGATGATTAGTCAATTTTTATATCCTCCAGTTTTTTTCTGTATTCTTTCATCTTCAGAGAAAAGCTGAAGAAGCCTATCCTTTCTATTTTTCTTAAATTTAACATTTTACTAATTTATATATGACAATCTGCATGTGAATATATTTTTATATTATACCTCCTACTTCCATAAAACAGTATTTCCTTTCATACCTATGGATGACCATTAGTTTAATATTGTTATAATTAACATAATTTAATTAAGGTTGTGATCTAATTTATTTCACTAATTGACAAGTAACTATGCATTGTTGGTTCTGGTTTAAAAACATTGCTTGATTTGCCCAAATCTCTTTAAGTTTAGAGAACAGTGTACTTGTGTTTGTTTATTTAAAAATTTTATCATTTCTATGTTGTTGTTTGTTATTCTTTGATAAAGTTTCATTTTTTTAATTTTATGAATAATTCTGTTTTGACTTGTGTAAATTTGTTATTTTTAGGTCAAAGTAGTTTTTGAGAGATTCACATTCAGTTCAGATTCTATTTATGTGATAAGAGCTTCACAGTCATTCCAGTCTTGCCTATTCTAGCACATCCATGAATTTTAGTAACTTCTATTCAGTAATGTAATGCTTTGCACATTTTGCTATGCTTAGTGGGACTTGCAAAGATGAATAAAATTGCTGCCCTGTTGGGAGAGAAGTTGAAGAGTCAGGTGTCACACCAGGTGGGATGGAAGAACCCACGTGACAAAGGAGAATGGGCAAAGATTATTCAGGGTCTGATGATGAGTCTGAGCACATAGGAGTAGAGGTTCTGGACAGGTGGTTTTCTGTCTTTGAAGATGCATCTGTTTTTTTAATCACACAGGCTTTATGCTTTGACTGTGTTCAGAATTATAGTTGAGAAACCATTTCCTTCAGCACATTGGAGGCATTGCTTTATTACCTTTGAATTTCCAGAAATGAGAAATCCTTTATAATCTGGACCTTTGATGCTTTTCATACCTTTCCCCCCTTTTCTTTGAAAGCTTGCAGGATATTCTATTTTCTTTGGTAATTTGAAACTTCACAGTGATATTCGAGTAGGTTTATTTTCTTACCTTGTGTGGGCTTTTTGTATGCCTTTTCAGACTTCAGTTCTGGGTAATTGGCTTGAATTATCTCTTCCCTTCTGTTTTGTCTGTTCTTCCTTTTTTGGGGGTGGATTATTCTTATGTGGATGTTGAACCTTCTCCACTGTCATCTCATTTTCCCTTTCACCTCCTCCATTTTACATCTTTTTGTCTTTTCACTTGGCTTTCTGGGTGATTTTATACATTTTATTTTCCAACTCTTATATTGCATTTTCATTTCTTTAGATAGATAGATAGATAGATAGATAGATAGATAGATAGATAGATATACTTGTCCTGTCTCTGCTTAGAATCGCAGTGCCTGGGCAACCAGCCTGCTCTTCTGTCTCCTTTTGTTAGTGGCAGGACCAATTCTTCCATTCCCCGTCTTGTATCTTTACCCTCTCTATTCCACATCATCAAATCTTGTTGATTCTCCCTGTGCAGTATGTCTCCAGTTTGTCGCTTTAATTATATAGCATCTCAGCATGTTTATTAAAGGACTTAATATGAGCCAGGAAATATGCAAAGTGTTGAGGCTGAATAAAGGCCCTCAAGAAGTCTGTACCCCTTCGTGGGTACAGCAGACATAAACATTAAACGTTTTAGGGAAAACGTGAGGTGTGTTAGGAAAGTGTATTGCATAGGATCCTCCTGGCAGCATGGAAGGTTGGTGATAAACCCACTGGGAGAGAAGGCCTGAAACAGTAGAGAGTACTTGGACATAGTTGAGTGTTTCAGAGTTGAAGATGCAGAGGCAGCACTAAAATTGAGGGTGAAGTCTTGAAAGATATTTTATTCCTCCTTTAACAAATATTTATTGAGTGCTCCCTCTGTGCCAGGCAACTGTTTTGCAGTTGAATGCAGCAGTGAACATAACATATTATATCAGATATAAATATAAATCTCATAGGATCATATAAAAAGCATAAGTGTAGCAAATAAGTAGATTGTGTCAGTAGGTTGTATTCAAAGGTGGTAACTTGGAGAGAAAACAATAAAGCTGGAGGGTGGACATGGGGATTGTGGACCTGTGGTTGAATGGATTTCACACTGCTTCACAAAAACGTAGGAGCTACAGAGGTGCTGCAGGGGGTTAGGGAGCACTTGTTCTGAATTTTATTTTTTTAAATATGCTTTAAAACACTTCAAAAACACTAATGAGAAATAGCACAAACAAATACATTGTATACAGAATTTTACACAGTAGATACCACCGAAGTATTAACTTGTGCTCATGTTTGGAAAAGGCCTGGATTTCAAAACAGTTTTGTTCATATGAGTTTACTTTGCAATACGGGCATACATCCTTTATTGGACTTTGCTTTATTGTGCTTCACAGACACTGTCTGTTTTTACATATTGAAGGTTTGTGGCAACCCTGTGTTCAGCAAGTCTGTTGGCACAATTTTTCCAACAGTTTTTGCTCACTTTCTCTCTCTCTATCACATCTTGGTAATTCTCACAGTATTTCAAATGTTTTCATTATTATTATATTTGTTATGGTGATCCCTGATCAACAGTCTTTGATGTTGTGAACCATATCTGTGTAGGACGGTAAACTTGATCAATGTGTATGTTTTGATTGCTCCACTGACTAGCCTTTCCTCCCATCTCTCCTTTTCCTCAGTCCTCCACATTCCCTGAGACACAGCAGTATTGAAATTCAGCCAATTAATCACCCTATAGCGGTCTGTAAGTGTCCAAGTGAAAGGAAGAATTTCATGTCTTTCATTTCAAATAAGCTAGAAACGATTCACCTTAGTGAGAAAGGCAAGCTGAAATGGGCCAAAATCTAGGCCTCTTGTGCCAGTTAGCCAAGTTGTGAATGCAAAGGGAAAAGTTCATGAAGGAAATTAAAAGTATTACAGCAAACACACAAATGATAAGAAAGAGAAACAGCCTTATTACTGATCTGGAGAAAGTTTTAGTGGTTTGGATAGAAGATCAAATCAGCCATAAGATTCCCTTAAACTAAAGCCTAATACAGAGCAAGACCCTAGCCCTCTTCAATTCTAAGAAGACTGAGAGGGATGAAGTAGCTACAGAAGAAAAGTTTGAAGCTAGCAGAGGTTGGTTTTTGAAGTTTGAGTAAATAAGGCATCTCGATAACATAAAAGTTTAAAGTAAAGCAGCAAGTACTGACGTAGAAACTGTAGTAAATTATCCAGAAGACCTAGATAAGATAATTAATGAAGATAATTACTGGCTGCTCTAAACAACAGATTTTCAGTGGGATGAAACAGCCGTGTATTGGAAGAAGATGCCATCTAGGACTTTGATAGTTAGAAAGGAGAAGTCAGTGCCTGGCTTCAAACTTAAAGGGCAGGCTGACTCTTGTGTTAGAGATTAATGCAGCTTGTGACTTTAAGTTGAAGCCAGTCATCATTTACCATTCTGAAAATCCTAGGCCCCTTAAGAATTATTCTAATTCTATTCTTCCTGTGCTCTATAAATGGAACAGCAAAGCCTGGATGACAGCACATCTGTTTATAATATGGTTTACTGAGTATTTTAAGCCCACTGTTGAAACCTGTTGCTGAGAAAAAATATTCCTCTTAATATGTTACTGCTCATTGTCAATGTACCTGGTCACCCAATAGGTCTGATGGACGGAGGGGATGTACAAGTTTAACCTCATTTTCATGCCTGCTAACACAACATTCATTCTGCAGGCTGTGGATAAAGGAATAATTTTGACTTTCAAGTCTTATTATTTCAGAAATACATTTTGTAAGGCTGTGGCTGCCATGGATTTGATCTTGGCAAAGTAAATTGAAAACCTTCTGGAAAGGACTCACTGTTTTGGATGCTATTAAAAGTATTTGTGATTCACCCTCGCTGGTGTAGCTCAGTGGATTGAGCGTGGGCTGCAAACCAGGCATCGCAGGTTCGATTCCCAGTCAGGGCACATGCCTAGGTTGCAGGCCCTGGCCCCCAGCAACCGCACATTGATGTTTCTCTCTCTCTCTCCATCCCTCCCTTCCCTCTCTAAAAATAAATAAAGTCTTAAAAAAATACTTGTGATTCATGGAAAGAGGTCTAAATATCAACATTAACAGACGTTTCTAGAGAAAGGTGATTCCAGCCCTCATGGATAACTTCGAGGGCCTTAAGTCTTCAGTGGTGGTAATAACTGCAGATGTGGTGGAAATAGCAAGAGAACTAAAATTATAATTGGAGCCTGCAGATATGATTGAATCACTTCAATCTCATGATAAAACTTCACGGATGAAGATTTAGTTTTCTGAGATGGAATATATACTTCTGGTAAAGATGCTGTGAAGATTGTTGAAAAGACAACAAAGAATTTAGAATATTACATAGAAGAGTATTCAAGATGGCAGCAGAGTAGGTGGAAGCTACACTAACCTTCTCCCAGGACCAAGCTGGAATTACAAGTAAATCATCCTGAATAACCAACTGAACAATAGCTGGAGAGAAGCCTAATAACCAAGGACTTACAGAAGAAACCACTTCACTGCATGGAGACTGGTAGGAAGTGTGGAGGTGTGAAAGGGCTAGCGGGGCTTCCATACTGGCACCTGAAGTTCTGGAGGGATGTTTCAGTGGTCAGGGGGTTCTCCCTGAGAAGTGTAGAGTGGGGCTTCCCATCCGAGAACACCAGGAAAGGAACCCAAATAACATCCGGCTGTGAAAAGCAGCAGGGTTTCTGTCCACCAGGGAGAGACAGGTGGAGACGCAGAGAGCCTCTTAAAGGGTCAACATACAAAATTTCGTTTTCAGCCACTTACCCTGGGCTCCGGGGGTGGGAGAGCAGAGCAGACTAGAGCCACATGAGGAGAGTCTGGGGTTAATGGCTTTGGGGATAGAGCTGAAGGGTCAGCCACTAGGCTGCCTGTGCTGAGTCATTCTCCATACTGCTGAAGCCATCTCTCTCAGGCAGAGCTCTCCCTTCCAGGCACCAACAGCCTAGGCAGAAGCAATAGTCTCACTAGCAGGAATTCCTCTTGCCCCATCCTGTGGAACTTAAGCAGGCTGCGGAGAAGTACTGCTAGAGCCACTATAACTGATTCAGCCTAACAGAAAACCTGAAGGCAAAGGCAGATCTCTGGGAGCTTTGAGACCTTAACTGACTTTCCCCCAGGCCTCGTGCTGGTAAAAGCTGGCCTTGGTGTGCAGCTTGGTTCTTTCTGCACACACCCAGGCCCAGCAGAGGAGTAAAAGCTGTGGATCACTGATAGCTCCAAACATGTTGCTCAGGGCCTGTCACAGGCAATGTCTGACGTAAGTCTGCACCAGAGTCTTTGCAGATCTAATACAAAGAAACAAACACGTAGAGGCAGCCAAAATGGAAAGACAAAGAAACAGGTCCAAATAAAAGAACAAGAAAACTCTCCAGAAGAAGAACTAAATGAAATGGAGGCAAGCAATTTATCAGATAGTTTAAAGATTATAAGAATGCTCAACAGCATGAAGAAAGAAGTAGAAACCATAAAAAAGGACCAGTCAGAAATAAAGAATGCAGTATCTGAAATAAATAATACACTGGACGGAATAAACAGCAGGTTAGGTGAAGTAGAGGATCAAATCAGTGATTTGGAAGACAAGGTAGAAAAAAATACCCAAGCAGAGCAGCAAGAAGAAAAAGGAATTTTAAAAACATGAAAGTTTAAGAAATCTTTGGTACAACATGAAGTGTAACAAGACCTGCATCGTGGGGATACCAGGAGGAGAAGAGAGTGAGCAAGGGATGGAAAACCTATTTGAAGAAATAATGACTGAAGACTTCCCTTATCTGCTGAGGGAAAAAGACACACAAGTCCAGGAAGTGCAGAGAGTCCCAACTAACATGGAATATTACATAAACTTATTTGGTAAAGATGCAGCAGGTTTGAGAGCATTGACTCCAATTGTGAAAGAAGTTCTATGGGTAAAATGCTGTCAAACAGCATTACATGCCTCAGAGAAATTGTTCATGAAAGGAAGAGTCAGTTGATTGAGCAGATTTCATTATTGTCTTATTTTAAGAAATTGCTACAGCCAGTACATCCTTCAGAAACCACTGCCTGATCAGTTAGTAGCCATCAATATCCGGTCAAGAACCTCCACCAGCAAAAAGTTTACAACTTACTGAAGGCTCAGAGGATGGTAAAATTTTTGAGCAATTAAGTACTTTTAAATTAATGTATGTACATTGTTTTGTAAGACATAATTTGCAGATTAATTAATCCCTTCATAAGAGTATATTCATGTTATTTTCCCAGCCAAGACTGGCTTCTTTCTTCAGCCAATTGTTTTAAATTCTACAGATTTTAAAAATTGCCTCATAGAACTAATGGATTAAGAAAAGTTCCTGGAAGATTGCCTGGCAGCACCAAATGATAGTGTTATAGTGAATTGAGAATTGGGATTTCAAGTGCTCAACAGCCACATGTGGCTGGTGCACACTCTGTTAGACAGTGCAGATATAGAACATTTCCATCACTGCAGAAAATTCTGTTGGACAACACCGGTCTAAAAGGTCACAGGTGACTTGAGAGTTCTGTTTCAGGGATTTCTGGAGGACAATTATATTTGCAGATGGTCAGTGGAAATGGTTGCTGAAGAAACAGAGGTGATGAGCTTAGGGAATTTCAGAGGTTTGGTAGTTTCAAGAGGGAGAGACATAGGGCAAAAGCACAATGGCTGAGTTAAAAAAAAGTATGTGTAAAAGTTTGTGAAAACAGAAGTCTGTTCTAGACATTGGAGGAAGAGTGAGGAGGAAGGGGTGGACATACTGGATACTGGGAAAAACAAGCAAAACAGGATGTTGACATGGGTTTTGTTCTGCTTCAGTTTTGGCTGAGGCTCCAAAAGGTTGCAAACAAAACAATAGGTGGCAATGACATCCACATTCCTAAGTTAGGTTGCTCCCCTTAGCCCACCACGTTGAAGGTGTAACTTAGGTTGAAGCAGCCAAGATGGGCTGGGAGGGCAGGAAGGAAAGGGGTGCTTCCATTTCACCTCAAGCTGAGTGAGGGGGCTGGAAAGAGACTGCTTGGTTCTCTTGACACGACTGTATCTTCTGGAGGTCAAATGTTGGAGCCCTACCCACCTGCCTGGCTTCAGAACAAGGAGATGTGGCAACCCTGCGAGCTAGCTGTGTTTTCACTAATAACAGGCAGTGGGGTCTATTTTCTTTGGACCAGGAAGACCAGGAGGGTCTTTTAATGAATATCCCTGCCCAAGAGCCTTTCCTGCCAGCGGTGGTATGGCCTTTGCAGTAGAGGCTGGAGGAGTGCCCATTAAA
This sequence comes from Tonatia bakeri, assembly GCA_004024845.1. Lineage (NCBI taxonomy): Eukaryota > Metazoa > Chordata > Mammalia > Chiroptera > Phyllostomidae > Tonatia > Tonatia bakeri. Next base: position 86,721 of record PVIA01005250.1, read on the forward strand.
TGCAGAGGCTGAAGGGTGTGGGGACATTCTAAGAGATCATCTGGAGGAGAGGCTCTGTGTGAGCCCTGGGAGCCACAGCAGGATGTTTCCAGAGGGGAAAATCTCTGCAGAACCCACAAAGAGACTCCATTTGAAGAGTTAAGACACTCAGTAGTGATTTGAAGGGAAGAACTGACAGGTTCAAGAGAAGGTGCCTGTGGTACCTAGAGCAGCCCGGGTTTCAGGAGGGGAGAAATTTTAACTTTGAATAAAGTTTGGAGTTTGGGCTGGACATTTTACTTCCTGAAATAAAGTTGTTTTTGTGACCAGAGGCCTTTAATTTTTATGAATGACTGGAAAAGCTTTGGAACAGATTTCATCCATGACAAGGGATGATTAAGGTTCTGAATGTATTTGGAGAAAGTACTGTTTTTGCCATTTGTACCCAGTGGAGCTCTATGTTTTGGTGGCAATGACTATACTGATTTGGAGTTTGACAAGAGTACACAGAGTGTTTTGAAAAGCTTTTAAAAGATTGGGTTGAGAATTAGTAAGAAGTAAACGAAAAGATCACCTCAGTGTGCCTGGTTGAAGAACAAGCACAGGAACCCAAGTGGCTCGGGCAGATGAGGTTTTGCTTCTGTTTGCCGGGAGTCCTCTGCAGTCCATCCAAGGAGGAGAGTGTTATATTTTATTTAGGGTTTGGGTTTTATGTAATATTAAGCCTTAGAGTTTTGTGAATTGTCATTTTGAAGTAAGAGCAAATGAATGCTGTTTAACATAGCTGAGCTTTCTTCTGTTTGTGGTGGTTCCAGGTGCCCTTTGATGCTGTATACTCTGTGGGACTCATTTTATCAGCTGCAGGTAACCAAAAGGCCGTAAGTCATACTGGCTTAAGCACTTCGAGGACTGGGCAGGCTCTGACTCACTTCTCTCTGTGATTCTCTTGGCTTTGCCCTCATCACTTTATTAGCTGTGTCCCTAGCAAAGTGCCTGCATCAATTCAAGGTGTCACAGAAAGCAGACAGAAAACGGGCTTTTGGATACCAAAAGCAGCTCACCCACCACACCCCCAGGAGACCTCCTTCACATCTTATTGGCTGGAATTGGGTCATGTCCAGCCTCTGAACTAATTACTGATGGCAAGGGGAAAGGAATCCTCATAGCAATTTATTAAACTAATTACTGTGTACTCGCTAGAACTAGGAATAGAGTCAGCAAGTCTTGCCTAAGCACATGACTTTCAGAGGAGTGTATAAACCAGATCAGGTTTCTATTGTGAAGGAGGAAAAGGGAAGTGGATGCTGGATAGATTCTTTTCATCTATGTCTGGATTTGTGTGTTGTAGGGTAAGTGGAAGCAGTCTGGCTTCCTCACCCAGGTGTCTGGGTAGCTAAGGGGAGCAATGTTCCCATAGCTGTGGAGGGGCCTGATAACCAGTGTTCTCATAGCCTTGAGACTGGGTCTGATAAACTGTTCCCATAACATGAAGTGAGCTCGCGTGCACAGAATTATGTTATGTTATGTAATTTCTGACATCTTGCCAGCTTTGTTCCCCTCTAGTACTTACACAGGTAGGGACTCCCTGCTGGGGGCAATGATGATGAGAAACACATGCAAGGGGGCAGGTGCCATGATGGGTGCCAAGCTGGGTTCCAAGCTGGGTGCCACGCTGGGGAGCAGGGGTCATGACATGAGACATGCAGATAGACACACAGCTTGCAGGGTTTATGGTTCACCCACCCATGAATAAAGGCATGCCAGACATCCCAACGGCTCCGTGAATATTTTTTCGTCTGAACAAATGCCATGAACCTGTCAGGCCTTGAACGGTGGCAACACATGTGTAGTGACTACTTACAGACTAAATGGTAGGAACATAGTATATGTTGACTAACCTGCTGTGACAAAACCCAAAATACAATGTCAAGTGTAAAAATTCATTTCTCTCTCACCAGAAACAGTTCAGAGGCATGTGGTCCAGATTGGGTGGGGTGGTTTTAATCTAGGTTATACATTGTTGCCACGTTGTAATAACTGAGAAATCCCCTAAGGTCAGAGACTTAGAGGACAAAAAAAGTCTGTCTTAACATCAGGGTCCAAGAAAGCTTCTGAGGTAAGTGGGTATCTCTGTTGGTCAGGGCCATTCAGGGACCCTGGTTCCCTCCTTAGTGTTTCTTTGCTGTGTCCCCAGGGGATTGTCCTTGCTTTTATGGTCAAAGCTATGTTATCATTTCCGGGTTCCAGGAAGAACATGGTGAAAGAGAACATGGAGCATGTAGGCCCATGTATAAAGGCCTAGACTGAAATGACATCTGTTACTTTGCTCACATTCTATGGGCGAGATCTTAGCCACAGGCGGAGGTCCAACGGTAAAAAGCCTTGTGCCTTGTCTGGTCAGGCTACTCTAACAAGACATAGACTGGGTGGCTTATAAACAACAAACATTTATTCCTTCTAGTTCTGGAGGCTGGAAGTGCAAGATCAAGGAAGGCCGTGGCTGATTCACTGTCCGGTGAGGGCACTCTCCCTGGTTCATAGATGGCCACCTTCTCGCTGTGTCCTCACATGGTAGAGGGGTGAGGGAGCTCTCTGGGATCTCTTTTATGAGGGCACTAATTCCATTCATGAGGGCTCTGCCTTTATGACCTTATCACTGTGGAGCTTGGGCTTCAACATACAAATTTTGGGGGGATACAGATATTGTCTATCATACCTGGGCAGTGTAGTGTCTCTGGGCAACTTCTGAGGTTACTCAAGTTATCACCATCACCAGCCTGCAGAAAGTGGGAAAGAAACAGTGTAAACCCGGGTCAAGTGTCTATGAGGTGATGATACTTAAGCTGTACCTATCACTTCTTCTCATGTCCCATTAACCTAGACTTGGTCACATGGCCACATGCAAGGGAGGCCAGGAAATGGAGTTTGTAGCTGGAAGGCCGAGTATCAAGAGAAGGGAAGAATTTATTATGGTAGATTACTAGCTGATTTTTTTTCCCCCTACACAAAGGATTTTCTCTGCTCTGCACAGGATCTCTTTATCAGGAGACTACTTTTTTATTAAATAAACTTCAGTTTAGTGCCTAAGGCCGAGAGTCACAACATTACTGAGTTTGGTTACTTCTGGTATTAGTATTAAAGCAGTATTAAAGGAATAAAATATTTTAGAAAAGTTTAAAAACTTTTCAAGGTGCTTTTTATAACAAATACATAATCTTGGCCATCTAAAACAGTTAACAATTTCTACAGTTGTATGTGTGTGAGTGTGGTTTTAAAGTTCTATATACTAAGGTTATACTTTTCATAAAAGAAAACAACAGGCATCTTTTTGGAAGTGCGTGGTAAGTTCACTTTTTGACGCTCATTTGGACTTTGATTCTGCTACTCTAAGGTGGCTGCTTGCTTTCTCTGTTCTTCAAGTGATCATAGGGTATTGTTCCAAACTTTACATTTACTGTTTTATATGCTACTTACAGATTTTCTTGGTCATACAAACTAGTTTAGTAGGGTTTATAAGCAGGTGAGTAATGTCTACACACCTTTTATATGCAGGTTAATTAAAATGAAATTAAATATTGATAAAAATCCTTTGTAGAATCTTAAGTCTGGTTTTATTAGCTCCAGGAAGGTACCCATTTTTATCAGATTTATTTACTGCTTTATCTCCATTGCTTAGAATTGTTTCTGACTTGTACATACTACATAAATATGTTAAATGGATGAAAAGATGTAAAATATTTCATGTGTGAATCATTGAACCTCATTTTTACATTTTCACATAAGGAATTTTTTTACTTCTTAGGCATCTGAACGAAATAGTCTTTATCTTCCTAGGAAAAAGTACAGCAAGCAGGAAGTCTTTCCTGACTTTTATATAACTTTAGCAGACAAGTCTGTGTATGTGCAGAGAATCATGTGTAATAAGGGTACCACATAATGTGATGTGACCTAACACAGGCATCCAAGATGTAGGGATATGTGAATTGGAGATAGGGAAAGAAAATGTTCCATTTCATTCCAGCAATAACAGAAACATCCACTTTTTTGAACACAACTTTTCTCAAGTGGGTTGGAGTTTGAGTAAGATGAGGAAAAAATAAAATAATTGGACTTTTGGGGTTAGGGAGAAAGGATTAAACGTTCTAATGAAGACTGAGTAGGTAACTTGACCTGTTTCATAATTTATTTTATCGTCATAGTGTAATATATTTTCCGGAATTCATGTACCACTGACAACATTGAAAATGACAGTGATAAGGTCTTTAGAGTAAATATCATCTTAGCATATTTCTCTCTTCCTGCAATTCCATTACCTTTTACAAATATGGCTCTGGGAGGGCTGAGCACATAGAATTGTACGTTGAGTGAGTGTTACTTGCTTGGGTGGTGCATTTGGAAAGGACATGTTTAAGGGTGAGTCACTGAGGGAGAAAATCCTGGGGAAGAGCATTCTGTGGAAGGACACTGAAGTAGAGGCTGCAAGGTAGGCTGCTGTGTGTTTTGCTCAGCCAATGACAGGTAGGCCAGTATGCCAGGAGCATAAGCTGCTGGGAGGTGGGGATGGAAGCTGCAGCTAGAGAGGAGGCTACAAAAGCAGTAAAGATATTGATGGTCAAGGGCTCTAAATGCACATGTTTTCTTTAACTCTATAGTTGATGAACAACAAAGATTTTGAACAGGGAAGTGACATGATTGGACCTGCATAATAAGGAAGTCATTCTGGAAGGATGGAATATAGAGAATTGGTTGGGGAGGGACTAATTTGGTATATGTGTTTTTCATGTTTATGTCCATGCGGGCTTGTTTTATGAAGAATAAGGACCAGTATTCAGTTGAGGCCTGCCCAGCAAGCCAGCATCTCTATGTGTAGAGGAACAGCTGTAAGAACAGGCTGTACACAGTCTGGCAGGAGAGTCTGGCTTCTTGGTTTTGCTTTGGAGACCTTGAGTGTGGTGTCTGTCTGAGCTTGTGCTCCCTGATGGTAGAACACCTGGTGTACACCCGCTGGGGGAGTCCAGACAGGTCCTGTGGTCCCTCTTTGGGCTGTAGGCCTGGAGGACAAGATAGTTTGTTCTTATTGTCTAGCATGGTCCTCTCTGTGTTTCATCCCTTTTCTTATTGCTGACCTTCGGTTAAGCCTTGTTTTAGTGTTCTGTTTTGCCTCCACTTTATTATGCGCTTTTAAGAGTAGTTTTTCACACTTGGGCCAAAGTTAAAGAGGACGGTAACTTTCACATGGAGGGTTGGTGCTGGAGGCGATCCGGCTGGCTGGTCCAGCTGATCCAGCTCTCGTCTCCAGCAGGAGGTTTCTGCCTCCAGTGCTAGTCTTCATTTTTCATAGGAGGTGATTCGCTAAGTGTAGGTGAGAAATATATAATGAAGTTACTAGCATTGGGACACTGGCAGTAGAACCAGAAAGGAAGTCAGGGTTTTGAAACATTTTGGTGGAAGACTAATGAATTTAGAGGCAAGGGAGAATAAAAGATAGTTTGGAATTTGAGGATTGCGTGCTTAGGGAAATGAAGCTGCTGTTAGCAGATGGGGGTCACAGGAAAGGGGACAGAGTGGCAGTAGGTTGGTGCTGAGTTCATTTTGAATTCCAGATAGGGTGACTTTTACTCAGTGTTGGGTAGTCATTTACTGGAAGTTTCAGAGTTTGAATCTAATTTCCTGAAACAGATCAGTGTTTCTTTTTGTTACAATAAGACATATATTACATGAAATAAGATATACTTGTTGAGTTTCAGGTGGATGTGGAGATGTCAAATACACAATTGTCATTGGGGCTGAGGTGAAAAATTGAAAATAAATACAGATTTTTTTATGTATATATTCAGATGACATAATTGGGACAATATGAAAAACACATTCACCAAGAGAGATTTCGCACAGAGGATATAATTGGAAATAGCCAAGGGGCTGTTTTAAAGAGTGAAAATGGTATAGTGGGTTGAAAAAGAGGAGAGGGGCAGCGAGAATATTTTTCTTTTTTTAATGAGTTTTATAGTTGTAGAGAAGGCATAGATTGTGACCTGGGATGTAGTCAAGAGGTGAAAAAAGGTTTTGTTTTTAAGGCCAGGTATGCGAAGGGGAGAGAATGAGTGGAGAGGGAACAGTCAGATGGAAGACAGAGGGAAGCGTTCAGTTTGTTTTAACAAATGATAAGTACCGCTGAGGTGATGGGCATGTGCTTTGTACTGGATACAGAGTTGAAGTCAGCAGACACGGTGCTGCCTGTGGGAAGTTTACTGCCTAGTAAAGGGCAGGAACAAGAGACACATAAGAACAGCTAATGTGTACTGAGCATTATGTGTTGGGAACTGTTGTCGGTATTTTCCATGCGTTGACTCATTTAGTCCAAACAACACCCCTACGAGTTAGTTATCTTCGTTATTATTCGGATTTTAAAGGAAACTTGGGCACAGAAAGGTTAAGTAATTTGCCCAAGGCCTTTAACCTCTAGTTGGCTGTAGAGCCAGGGTTTGCACGCAAGCCACAGCTCTGTACCTCTGTGCTCTGTGTAAACAGATTGTAGTGCTGCAGTGCAAGGACAGAAGTACAGAGAATGTACAGAAGCAGCTTAAAGGAGGGAGGAGTTCAGTGTTTCAGGCAGGAGAGATCTCTGGAGGGATACATAGGTGACGGGGGCTGAATCCAGATAAAGGAACATACATACTGTCATGAGCAAAGTGCAGAGCCTTTGTTGGTGTAAGGTTTTTGTGTGTGTGAATTACTGTTTTTCTTAGTCCTTTGCACAGCTTTCCTCTCTGACCTTTCACAGAGGATAGTCACATTTGATTTCACTCATTTCTATGAACACGTAAGATGTTCTTTAAAAATCTACCAGAAATGGGTTAGCCTTTTAGGGGTACCAGTCCTGCCCCTTGAAACCGTCATTAGAGTGCAGTTTGTGATACTAACTCTCATACATCAGTGTCTGCCTGCCTACCTGCTTACCTACCTACCTACCTATGAATTGGTGGAAATCTAACTAACAATTTCTTATGCAGTTGGGACCCAGATTCTCAATCTCTGGGGAAGAACCAGAGAATTTGAGAAGCATATTATTGAGTATACAATTTAAATTCCAGAAAATAAGCAGATATTTTGCTTAGAATGGTTATTAGCCCTTCTGAGACAAATATTTTTGGTAACAATACGACTCCTGCTTGTACTTGGTTAGTCTGCAGGTCCTGAGCTTCACCCATCCGTGGCCATACCCCTGATGCCCAGTTCTTACCTTAGCCAGGAACTACAGTCTGGGATTGAGAGCAGTGGGAACAGTGTGAGACTCAGGCATGGTGTGAGGTTGTCTGTTTTGCATGTTAGTTTCTACTTAAAAAAAATAAGCATAATGTTTAGTTCTTTATTTTAGGCTCCTAAATCAAAATAATTATGTCATTGTGGCTGTGTGGGCAAAGGGACTAGTTTTGGAATTGAGTGAGGGTGTTTAATAAAAAAGGAAGAAGTCAATTCCCAGTTGAAAGAATAGATTGTTTTACCCCTTTACATGGAGTGCTATGTGTCACTCATGAGTATTGACCAGGATTCCTCTAACTCGGACAAAAGGCCCATCTACATTGCTGGCCCTGAAAGAAAGACCTGAGCATTAGGCATAACACCACTACCACCCTGTGGTAAAATGTTGTAGTTCATGGTATTTAAGCATATTTGATGTGTCCACATTTTTTATCTCCTCCTTCAAATTAGAGTATAATAGCATGTTATAAAATTATATATATTTATCTTTTTAATATTACCTATTAGAAAAATACATTTAGAAACTCCTAAAGAAGGAACATACTAAAAATGGAAAGAAAGCTTAATTTTAGGAATTAACAAATTAAAAGTTCACAAAACAACCACAGTTTCAGGAAAGTAATTAAATAGCTTTTCTCAAGGGAATTACAAAGCGATATAAGGGACAAAGTACCTCAGCAATCATTAGGTGGTTTTTGGTATAAAGGGCAATTACAACATGTTAGAAAACCTCCATGATTTTGCTCTAGAATGTGTTAATTTATAATTAAATGTGTTGCAAATATGAGAGTTTATAGTATTCCAAACAAAATGATGGAGATATTTTGAATAGATTTGGAGGTTTCAGAATACTTCACGAGGCCTGGGGAGACTAGCTCTTTCATTGTCGCCTTATGCATGTGTTCCCTGGATTTCTTGAGGAGTGGACCTAATCCCTTCTCAGGGTTAGTGCCTGCTGCTGCTGCAGAGTTAGGTATTATCTAACAGATTAAATCCTTCCAGACAGGTCCTGTGAGTTGTGGTGGTAAGTCCTTTCCATGGCACATGGCAGATGAGAAACTACAGAACCACAGACCCAGGGTATTATGCTTCCCTTGACTTGTGACACACTTGTACACACAGTGCTAGAGTGTATCTGCTGCCAGTGCAGGACGGACGACCAGACTACATTTTTCTCCCACCATTCACATCCCAGACAACCTGAATGTCAACTATGTGACAACTATGTGAATGTGTACTGCCTGTCAAAGTAAACAATTACTTCTGGAAAAAAAATTTTTAAAACCAAAACAGCAGTAGTTGTGTGTGACTAAAACAATAAAACTATTTCACAAACTTCTAAAATACTAAATGCCAATTGTTACATGACTATTAAATATCATTATGTTAAGTGCATGTAATTATCATGCTGTATAGTTTTGGACTGTATTTCATAGAACTGTAGAATTCCTCAGAAGTCCTCTGATTGGGGAGGAAGGTCCTGGATTACCTTTTAAAAGTGCTTTGTCATATATCCTCTGATTATTCTGATACACAAAACTCAAATGGCAATTTATAAAAGGGAAAATGTTTGATGATGTTGTAAATGACAAAGCACCTGAATCACTTTATTGCATCATTATCAAAACTGATTCCAGAAATACTTCCTATCTCCATTCTTTTATAAGCTGGGATATCCCTCTTTTACTGCATTATCTTCTGGCTCCTATGGGAAACATCCTTTCATTGTTCCCACTGTGATTCCTCTGCCAGCATTTGCTTTCTTGGCTGCGTCAGGCCAGTGCCAGCACCAGCTTTGGGTGGTGGATCAGGCTGGAGACACATAGAGGAAGAGGAAGCAGCAGCAGCTAGGGCTGCTCTTCTTTATCTACCTCCCTCCCCGCATTTCCTGGTACACGGCAATGTTTGGTACAAATCCCAGGTTTTCATTCCTTCATTCAGAAATCTTACTCTAGTCCTCTTCTGCAAATCAAATCTGTTTTTTTTTTTCCTCTGAATGACAGTTGAGCGTGACTTGGTTCCTTATGGGCAGCTAGCTCTCAAGAACTAAAAGGAAAGAGCATAAGTGAGCATGTACAGTTATTAACCCAAATTACTGCCTCCACCTTCCCTGGAGAAGAGCTAGTTGGTGTGGAAAGAGGGTAGGACTGGCATGTTAATGGGGCTGCACACACAAGAACACCATTTTGAGTTGTTAGTGATATAGTACCTGGAAGATGTGTTTTAGGAAGATTCTTACCAAGTTTTTTAAATACTGAAAGACAGATAAGAGCAAATGGTTAGACTGATCACTACCAATTAAAAGTGAATGAAAAAAACCCCACAAAAACCCAGAAGTGCAGAATTATCTTTTTAAAGGACTTACACAAATTATTGTACTTACTGTTGTTTATGAGAGTGCTTATTAAGCCTAGATGACAATTACAGTCACTGAAAGAGATGTTGTGTGCTGGTTAACAAATGCCCTACACTGAACACGTCGAATCAGAACCTCCCAGATGAACTGAGGCTGTTAATATCTACAGTTTTCTAACTGATTCAGACGATTATCCAGATTTTAGAACAACCAGTGTATTTAATAAAACTTAATGTGATATATACATTTGCTTCAATGAAGAGCTCAAATTTAATTTTAAGGAAGTAAGAAATTCATGCTGGGACAAAATTCAGAAGAGGAAAGAAGGATACACGGTACAAAGCCAAAAGGGCCTGGACTCAGGAGGAACTGGTGGGAAGTTTTGGAGGCTGATAGAAAAGCCAGGTTTGAAGCAATGTAATAGGTGGCTGTTAGAAGGCTATACAGATAGGGTAAGGGTGGTCTGGGATACAAAGGTGGGAGTGGTCACTTCTTCCTTGGGTCAGAGAAGCCTTCACAGGGCCAGTGTCCAAGTTGAAATGAATAGGAGCTTTTAAGACAGGCAGATTGAGGAGAGAACACTTAGGGCAGAGGGAGCAGCATGGAAGGGGCCATGATCAGGTTGGAGAGCATCAAGCAGAGGTCTTCTGTGGTACTTACAAAAATTTGGACTTTATGCTATAGGCAGTAGGGAACTAATGAAGGGCTTTGAGCTGTGGCATAATGTAATCAGGTCTTTGTTTTAGAAAATTACTTTAATAACCATGTGGAGAATGAAGTAGGTTGTTTATGCTTTCTTAAAACAGTGCTCACGGAACACAAATAGACCAAACATTAAATTTTCTTCCTCGTTGCCTTAAACAGAATTTTACCAAAATGACAATAACACTCATTTCTGTAATTTGGATCTCCAACTGATTTGTTCTTCAGATAAATTACATTTTTATAGTGTTTCAATACTTCATGTTTGGATTTAAGAATTGTAGTCCCTGCCCAGGGTAACAGGAAATGCTGTAGCAGCACCACAGTGAAGCTCACACAGAACTCTTCCAGCACCTGTCCTCTCTCAGTCTTTTGCATCTACTTGCCCAGGCCAAATGCTGAGAGTTTCCTTGGTGCTTTTCCCGCTCTTGTCCTTCATGAGTATCAGCAAGTTCGGTAGATTCTGCCTCCAGAATAGCATCACAAATTGCTTTACTTCTGTCCCTATCAGTGATGCGAGAACTTGGTGTGAGCTCCTAGTGTCTCTCCCTTGGACTACTGCAGCAGCCTCCTAACTGATCCTCCTCTTATTTTCTTGCCCCTTCCCCCGTTCTCACTTTCCTACTCTAAACATTTCACTAGCTTTTTGCACTTAGAATAAAAACGCAGCAGCTCCTAGCTCTTGTCTCCTTTAGCTTCATCTCTTCGTAGAATAAAAATGCAGCAGCTCCTAGCTCTTGTCTCCTTTAGCTTCATCTCTTCGTCCTCTCCTGCTGCTCCAGCTGCCCTCACAGTGGCCATTGAACATTTATTCTCTTCGTCCAAGAAGCTCTAATAATTCGGTGCCTGACAGATACTCCCTGAAGTTAATAACACAATGATATCATAATAATAACGCTTTCTGCCATTTATTGAGGGTTTTAACCCAGACAGTGCAAGTGCTCTCCAGGCATTAACTTGTAATTGAATTAAATGCAACACGCTTGTGAAGTTGGTATTATTATTCCCATGTTTTGGGAAAGAGGGGCAGAGAGAATTGGAATAACCTGCCAGATTCTGTTGTTAGTGTGTTGCCGAGCTGGTCTTGAAAAACTTCAGGTTTGTCTGCATCCAAGTCAAGCCTTTTGGTATTAAAGTTTTAAAAGTATTTTGTTATTATTAAATTTTAGTGACCTCTCAGCAATTCCTGGAGGACAATCTTAGAGAAAGCTATAGAGAAAAATCTTTTTTTTTAAGATTTTATTTATTTATTTTTAGAGAGGGAAGGGGGAGAGAGAGAGAGAGAGAGGGAGAGAGAGAGAGAGGGGCATGAATGTGCGGTTGCTGGGGGACGTGGCCTGCAACCTAGGCATGTGCCCTGACTGGGAATTGAACCTGCGATGCCTGGTTCACAGCCCACGCTCAATCCACTGAGCTACACCAGCCAGGGCGAGAAAAATCTTTTATTGAAATAGAAAGTAAACATTAATATAACTTAACTGCCTTATTGGTGACATCAGACTTTTCTCAATAGTTTATGTCTTCTTGATAATAAAAGACAGTGAAGTGTAAAAGTTGGTAATAAACTCTGCCCTAAAATAGATATGGGCTTAATCTTAGTACATGCTATAAATTCATATAAGTTTCAGTATTGTTTGTGCTAGATAATACTCTTGGCACTTGAGATATCAGTGTGCAATCCAGTGGTAGATTTAAGATTTTTGTTCTATAAGCTGTTTTTGTTTTGGCGGCTCAGAATATCCTTCCTGTTTTCCTGTAAATTCGGTGTTAGTGTGATCCATCTTGGACCCCTTCCCAAGGGGGTCTGTTTGAGTCAGCCCTGTGACTTTTGTCTCCTAAGGACAAACTCAACAGCAAGGCTAGAAGTTTATTTTGCTGTAAGTGTAGTTTCCCTCTTTCTTCCTTCCTTTCTTTTTTACTTCCAATTAATGTGAATTATTAAGTTTAATTTTGTTATATATAATAAACTCAAGGACCTTCTGTTCTAATAGGAACAGCACAATAAACATAATATATTACGTTATACATTAGGAGATATAAGTGCTTTGTGTGGAGGACTATGTGATGGATACCGGGCCAGCAGTATCCATCGTGGCTGCGGATGCTCATCGAAATATGAAAAACACATACACAGAGACAACCAAGTCCTGTGGGGAAATAGGGGTGAAACGGCCACTCTCTCTAGTGGGGAGTGCTATGGCCACCCTCTCTAGGGGAGAGCGTCCCACCCTCCTGCCCAAGCAGGGTTTTATTCTTGAATACAAATACAGTTTGCAAATTACAAGTAGTTAGCTTTGAAAGGCATTGGCAGATCTCCTGCTGGGATCCTAAGTCAGAGATTTTGGGATTTTATCATTTAAAAAGACTACAGGACTTAAAGCTTAGTTTTGTTTCCTGCTCATGACTTCATATTCTAATTAAAGAGCATTCTCCAGCAGTCAGATCTCACAGGATCTTTCATATTCTATGTCTCAGGCCTGATTACCCCGGGGGTCTGCTGCCTCTGGTCTGGACTGCACCGCCTCTGTTAATTCCGCAGGCCTGAGTGGGGCAGAGGAGACAAAGGCAGCTGGGAGACTTGGATTTCTCAAGGACTCAGACTTTGGCAAAGCCGAAGGGGCAGGGGTCGATGTTGATCACCCCGTCATTTCCACAGCCACCTGAGTCTCTTCCCTTAGGGCATTCCCACATGATCGCGCCTGTCTTAGGTTCATTCTCTTTCCTAGAGAATTGTTACCTGTCATTGACTGCCGATCATGCAAAGGGAGCCAGGGAAATAAGTTTTTTGTCTCCTTAGTGTCTCCTGGTTCAGAGGCCTCTTACTCAGCCATAGTCACAGGCGGTTACAGATCCCTAAGACCAGGCAGGGTGGCCCTCAACAGGACTAGGACAGACCAAGATGGGGGAGATACGGAGAGCATGTATCTGTGTTAAATAGCAGGTCAGCAAGGTGGGTCTCATTGAAAAGCCAGAGACCTGAAAGAGGTGAATGAGTTGGGCAGATGGGTGTCTGAGGGAAGAACAGTTCAGGAGGAGGGACTAGGTAGTATCCAGACCTAAGGGAGGAGAATGCATGCACACCAAAAGCAAACATTGTGGACGGAGGAGCCGAGTGAGGGAGTGATACTAGATGCGGCTGGAGGGGTTCCAAGTATTTTGTTAGTGATGATGAAATGAGCTTGGATACATAAGCACTTTAGCACAGGGTCTGGCACAGAGCCCCTGCCTGCCTCTTCCAGCCCCCTCTCCTGCTGCTTCCCCTTGTAAACCCTGTCCTGCATTTATAACTGAAACTTTTTGAAGATTCTCCAAATATTCATACTGTTTTATACCTTTCTGCTTTTGCACACACCTAAAATACACTTATTCATCCCTAATCATTCTGATAAACTTTCAGACCCACCTGGGCCCTCCTCTGGGAGGATGTCTTTGACTCTCTGAAGCAGAGCTGGTGCTTCCTTCTTTGGACAGCCATGCAGAGTGCACTGAATGTGTTTGTTACAATAACATGTATCATTAGCTATTTGCTGCTTAATGACCACTTACAATGTGCCGTGCAGTAAGTCCTTTAGAAGTTTTTTAAAATTAGTTTCTCACAACAACCTATAAGTTGTTTTCCCATTTTATGGATGAAAGATTAAAAGTATGAGGAAGTTTAGTAATTTGATTAAGACCACCCAGCTACTAAGTGGTGGCATTAGGAGTTAAACACAAGATTTTTGGCTCCAGAGCCCATGCTTGTCTTTTTTGAAATTATTTTAAATTTATTTTTTTAATTACAGTTGACGTACAATATTATATTAGGTTCAGGTGTACAGCGTAGTTATTAGACATTTACGAGTAATCACCCTGATAAGTCCAGTATCCATTTGACACCGTACATAGTTATTACCATGTTATTGACTATAAAAGGTTGTCAGGTGGGAGAAGGGTAGAGGGGATGGGTAAAAAGGTGAAAGAAGTACAAATTTCCAGTTATAAAAAGTCAAGGGGATGTAAAGTCTGTGCCTTTTTAATCATTACATATACTATGCCTCTTACTCATTTCACCATTTACTGAATACTATATACAAGTCATTGTATGCATCACACTGTATTATGACGACTAGTTTGTGTGCATGTGCCTTTCATACTCTTTGTGACTGCCTGGAGGTTAAGGAACCGCGTTAAATTTACCTTTGCTCCTTGGGACTTTGCACTTATGCTCTCTTGGTTGAATAGAAAAAGGAGAAGAAAATATTCTCGCATGTAATTTGTAGGACATGGGAAACAATATTCAAAATATTAATGATAATGTGTTATTAATTCAGAATTTTATTTGGTTTTGAACTTCATTTTAATCCTGTCATTGTGCCTCTCCTTCTCTCCAGACCAGTATTAAAGAGGGACAACTGTTGAAGCAAACCAGTTCTTTCCAAAGGTGGAAAAAGCGATACTTCAAGCTTCGAGGCCACACACTTTATTATGCAAAGGACTCAAAGGTAATTCAAGAGAATACTAGTTGTGAGCACTTGAGGTTGTGGATGGATTTTAAATTTTGGTTTTCCAAACTGTTTTTGTCTCGGGGCTCACTATAGCCCTTTGCAGTTGTGTGAGTTCAGTATAAATGTGATCTGTCTTGGACCCAACCCCAAGGAAGCCCGTTTGAGTCAGTTTCACAGCATGTCCCTTAAGAAAAATGGAAGAGGAAGGTTCTAGTGTAGCTAGCTCTCTCTCTTTCCCTCCCTCCCTCCCTCTCTCCCTTTCTTTCCTTCCTTCCTTTTTCATTATTTCTTTTGTTTTTCTTTCCTTCCAATTAAATGAAATATTAAATGTAACCTTATTAGATATGATAAACTCAAAATTTGTTTTTTCTCCATTTCTTGCTATTTTTTTTACATTATAAATCTTTTCCTGACCATAAGTGAGGGAATAGCTGTAGTTGTTGAGTCCATGCAGTGCCCTGGCTGACCTGCGTGGCTTAGCTGGTTAGGCGTCATCCCCCAAACCGAAAGGTCCCTGGTTTGGTTTTCAGTCAGGTCACATGCCTGGGTTGCAAGAAGGCAACCCATTGATGTTTCTCTCCTTCTTTCTCCTTCCCTTCCTCTCACTCTAAAATAAAATTAAAAAAAAAAGAAAAGAAAAGAAAAGATTCAGTGCTCTGGTTTCAGACAAAAATTCCTATCCAATTCCAGCATGTGGAACGGCTGTAGACAGCCTGTGATCTTGAGAGGAGGCTGAAATGAGATAATAGACACAAAGTGCTTATTACATAGTACTTGACATACAATAATCTCTCAGTTACGCTAGCGGTTAAGAATAAAAATCAGCAAAATCAAATTAAGGCTTTAAATAATTTTTATATAACAGTTGAATAAAATATAAATAATGTTGTTTTGGGAGAAAAAAATTGTGATGATTAGGTGTTTTTGTTTTGTTTTGTTTTTTTCCAAAAATGAATGATGAAGATTTTTTTGCTGCTGTGCCAATTAAGTAATTGATAATTTCCATATTAATGAATGTATGTTTCTGATGCAGTTAGAATTATATACCAGGAAGTAAAGACAAATCAACAAACAAGACCTAAGTCTTGGTTTATGCAGCCATAGAGGAAGTAATAACCCAATAAAATAACCTTATTTTAAGAGTCAGTTATGTTCAGAGGGTTCCTGGACCCGGCTCCACCATGACTTCACTTTGTCTCTCGGCAGCACTGGCCGCTGCAGCCTTCCCCCTGGTTTCCCATTGCCTGGTGACTTTCCCTCTGTTGCCACTTGATGAAATTCTGTTTTCTTTGAAATTTTTAAAGTGTCCCTTATTCCATTATTTACAAGTGAAAGAGGCTAAGTGTTCTTTACTGGAGAAGTTATCTGTGACCCTCCATAGTATTTCACAGTATCTCATCTGTTCTACTTTTAATAGTCTATCTTACATTAAAATTAGTTTTGTGTATTTTATCAGTCATGCTATTTTATAAATTCTTTTGCATCAGGGAACAAGTCGTAAAATCAGAGCAGTTGGACTGAAGCATAATCCTCTGGAGATCCCTGGAGGCAGTGGAAGCTATCAGAGGAGGGGGCTGGCTTCAGGAGAAGCGTTATTATACAGCCTTGCAGGAAAATCATTGAATGAGTGTGAACAATGACCAAATGGCTAAAACTGGGGGGTACATTTATTTACCAGAATTTCTGAATTTCTAAATTGTAAACTTTTTAAAGATTCCATTTCTATGGAGTTTTTACCAGTGAAATTTTTTTTTTAATATTTAATTTATTTTTTTTAGAGGGAAGGGAAGGGAGGGAGAAAGAGAGGGAAAGAAACATCAATGTGTGGTTGACTCTCACGTGGCACCCACTGGGGACCTGACCTACAACCCAGGTGTGTGCCCTGACTGGGAATTGGACCAGTGACACTTTGGTTCACAGCCCGTGCTCAATCCACTGAGCCACACCAGGCAGGCAGTGAAACTTTTTTGATTAAAACCACTTTTAAGAGTTTAAAAGAAGCATCATCTCATATTTGCAGAGCATATTCATCAGCTCATTTGAGCATTTAAATAGATGAGGAGAATAAGGTTCAGAGAATTAAGTAACTCAATGTGATCTCAGCTAGGACTGGTTCTTTTCATTTCTCACTTAACCACTGTAGGAACAGTGATGTTGCTGATGTTGCCTCTGTCTTCCCGATGAAGTTGTTAGACGGTACAAGGTTTACAGACGTTGCTGATTTATATGTTAGTTGTACTTTGTGGTTTTCCTCGTGAAGTATCACTTAAATTTTTCTTCATTTTTTTGTTCCTAATTCCTGACATACCCTCACAGTCATGACCTGATAATAAAATACGTGTGTGTGTGTGTGTGTGTGTGTGTGTGTGTAGAGAGAGAGGAGAAATCAGTAAGGTTTTCATTTAATATATTTGTGTTGTTCTTCATTCACAGTCTCTGATATTTGATGAAGTTGACCTCTCAGATGCCAGCGTAGCTGAAGCAAGCACAAAAAATGCTAACAACAGCTTCACGGTATGGTTATATTTTGCAAACTCCTACTCAAGTTATAGAAAGACCTTTCCTAACTTATGAAGAGTGCCCTTTTCAGTTACCAACTGTGTGTCAACCTATCGTTATTGGAGTTCTGACCAACACAATAAATTTGATAAATGCATTGCATACTCTAGCACCCAAGACCATTCATGATTGTAATGTTAGTTTCAGTTTTTTACCTCCTTTAAATTTAATACTTCATTGTTGTTGAGTATTGAAAAAGTTTGGTTTTTACTTTCAATCTCATAAACAATATTTTCCCTCCTTTTCTTCTACTTTTACTTTAGTTGCTCTGTGTGGTTTAGGTTTAGGCAGTTGCTATAGTTCAGGCCTTCATTTCTTCTCAGTTAAGTAAGTCATTTGGTAGCTATTTAAGAGGTGTCCTCTGTCCATTTAGTTCTTTTCCTTTCCAATCACAAATCCCATTGCTTAAGACACTTCACTGGTTTGTCATCGCCTGTCAGGCTGCATCTGCAACTCCATCCTAAAGTGTTATAAAATTGTGCCCTGGTATTCTCATGTTATTGATAATTATTTGACTTACTCACTCTACCAGCCCAGCATTTTTGTCTGGGCCTGTGCTTTGCCTATTCCCTTTGACTTCAATGATTCCTCCTCCATCTATACCTATTGAAATTCTACCAGTTCTTCAAAGCTTATCTTAGATATCCCACTTCTCTTCTACTTTTCTGATTCAAAAAAATATGATTTGAGTACCTTATGGGTAAATATTGTGTGCCAGGCTCTTGTGGTGTGCACAGAGATTCAAAGATGGATGGATGGATGGATGGATAAGTAAATATCACTTCCCTTTAAGATATTCATAGCATAGTTTAGTGAAGTCAATCCAGGGTTCTTTTTATAACTACATATTCCTTAAATCCTCTAAGATGCCACTACCCACACTCCCAGTCCCTGCCCTAGGGAACCGCCACTTCTGATAGCATTGTTTTGTGTGCATCCCCTGGGCATACCAGGGCATGGAAGACAGACAGATAAACAAATACAGAGCAGTGCCATGATAGTCAAGCACTGGTGGGGTGGGGAGGAAGCAGATGAGTTCAGATTTAGTCTTACTGATTTATGGACGTGGGGGATAACTCATGGTGTTAATGTTCTTTCCCCTTCCCCAGTACCTCCCCAGGGAGAGTTTAGTTTGAGAAGAGGAAAGCCAAGAATAGAATCCTGGGAAAATATTAAAATTTAAGATTTGACCAATAAAACTGAAAGAGAGCATTTTGAAGTGTAGAAGGAGCATCAGGAGGCAATGCTGTTATAAAAAGCCAGTGGCAGAGAGTTTCAAGATAGAAATTGTTCAACATCAATTACTGTTGCGAGGTCAAGTCAAAGAAATAGAAATGGATTGTTGAATTTGTTAGCTTGGATGTCATTTGCTCACAGTGATTTATTTGAATAGTTTCAGTGGAGGGGTGGCATGCATTAGACTGCACTGAGAATTCAAAATGGAAAGGCAGAGGGAGCCAGGGTAAGTTGCATTTACTAAAAACTTGACTCTTTAAAGGAGAAAAGTATAGCTGGAAGAGTAGTCAGGCTCGAAGAGAGAGTTTTGGTTTTGTTGTTATTTTGCCTTGTTTTTAAAGTGGGTTTTGATTGTGTATGTATGAAGAGAGTAAAGAATTGTCGAAATTGAAAATTGAAGCTTCTGGAATAATTGATGGAGCATGATCATTGAATAAACTGAAGATCAGGGGAACCAGAGCACAGGGTAAGAAGATTAGCATGAACAGGAGGCAGAAAGTTTATGGAAGTAGTCTTACCAAACAAAAAAAGAGTTAGTCTGCCTGCCACCACAAAAGCCAAACTCGTGAGACTTGCTAGTGAAACAAGAAAGAGGTTTTACTCAGGTGCTGCGCAATGGGAGAATGGCGGACTCTGGTCTAAAAGCTCATGACTTCAGCAAAACCATGGAAAAGCCAGTGTCCAGAGTTTCTGCTCCACTTCAAAGCATAGTCCTTTGGAGTGCACAGGCGGCAGCTAAGTGGTTATCCAGGTAACCTAGCATGTTCCCAGCTGCTGTCCATTTCAGGCTCTCTCCTACAGTTCATGGGCCATGCAGCTTCTAGGACCACAAGGTCATGTGCTTCCAGGAGGAAAATCGCAAATGCACTGGGCTGTGCATCTCCAGGTGGGCAAGAAAGTGAGAAAGGCTCTCTCATGGAGGCCATGGGCCATGTGGCTGCGAAGACCACAGAGCCTACGGAGAGAACCGGCAAATACTCTGTATGAGTGCAGGTCCTGAGCTTGAGCACTGAGCAAGAGAGAGCATTTCTTTGTTCCCATGGGACTATGTTAGCTTGGGTGTGGGGTAGACCGAGTGCTTTCTCAAAATAACCAATCAACTTCCTAAACTTCTGTGTGTTTCAGGTGGGTCTACCTCCCATCCAATCCCTTCTTTTCCCAGGCTAGACTGACAGGCCTCTGGTGCAGGCCTCCAACATACCTTCTGTACCATTTTGACTTCTGTGGTGCATGTGCCTACCTTCCCCTGGTCCCACCCCTAGTCTGGTACCAGGGGCCTAAGGGAAAGGGCTTTTTCCCACCCTCAGCATAAGAACCTTCCCCTGTCACCACCCTGGCCAATGCGGGAGACTCCCTGAGCTCCAACTGACCATCTACTGCTAACAGTAGCTGTTGGAAGGAAATACTGCCATTTTCTCAGTGAAATTGAAGAAAAGGTCATCTGCTCTGAGTAAGTTTAGGAGAATTTGAAATAGCTTCTATAGAAAATAAGAATTGAAACTGAATTGGGACCTGTGGAAGATTTACTAGGTAGTAGATGTGTCATAGTGTCTACCAAAGAAAGATTGGAGATCAAATTTAATAATATTCTTAATTCTTAGGGCTATAGCATTTTTTAAAGAGGAGGATAGAGAACAACTAAAATGATTGAGGGTTATTTGTAGCAAGGGTCCCTAACCCCCAGGCCACAGACTGGTACCAGTTCAAGGCCTGTTAGGAACTGGGCTACATAGCAGAAGTCGAGCAAGGGAGGATTCCCTCACCTTAATGCCTAAGCTCCACCTCCTGTTCCCCCTCTCAACCCCTACCACAAGTGTGAAAAAATTGTCTTCCATGAAACTGGTCCCTGGTGCCAAAAAGGTTGGGAACCACTGATTAGGGAATGTTGGACAGAAAGATAAAGGGATTGTTGGATCTTTGGAGAATTAATAACTCATCTACCTTCTCTCTCTGAGTTCTCATATTTTGAGAATGAAACACAGGTGCTAAGGGACAGCATATTAATGGCTTAACAGGATCCAATAACCACTAAATACAGAGATTCTGATAAATTGTTGGAGACCTAAGGCCAAAATGTTCCTTTTTCTTCTTTCTCCCTAGTGAAGGTGGAGTGGGTAGGGTAATGATGCAATCAGGTTTACCACTTTCCTTCCCTGAAGAGTGAACAGTAGTCCTGTCCCTTCTATGGAAACTTATAAAAGGTGGAGATAACTTCTGGGCAAGATAGAGATGTCAGTAGATGTACTTTGCCTCCTCTGACAACCAAAAGAAGGATACCAACAAATTAAAAAAAAAAACAAAACCAAAACCAGAACTGCCAGAAAATTGAACTGTATGGAAGCCTGACAACTACAGGGTTAAAGAAAAAACCTTCATCTAAATGGTAGGAAGGATGGAGACAGGCAGCTGGAGTGGAGAGGACATGTGTCAAGGTGGCGGCTAGATGACCAGGGCAGGTGAGGTAGCTGTGGGAGGACTGGGCATTCCCACTATTTGCATATGGATAAACTGGGAGGAACAACTGGGAGCAACCGCACAACCCAGGATTCCAGTACAGGGAAATAAACCTCAAAACCTCTGGCTGTAAAAAACCCATTGGGGTTACAGTGGTGGGAGAAACTCCCAGCCTCACAGGAGAGTTCGTTGGAGAGACCCACAGGGTCCAAGAACGTACACAAACCCATCCACCTGGAATCAGCACCAGAAGGGCCCAATTTGCCTGCGAGTAGTGAAGGAAGTGAGTGAAAGCTGGCCAAGAGCTGTGCAAGTGGCATTGTTTCCTCTCGGACCCCTCCCCAACATACAGTGCCACAAAACAGGGATGAAGATTGCCCCACTCTGGCAAATACGTAAGGCCTCAAATCTTACAATGTAACAGGTGCACCAAGACAAAAAAAAAAAAAAATGGCCCAAATGAAAGAACAGATCAAAACTCCAGAAAAAATACAACAAAGTGTTGAAGAGATAGCCCGCTTATCAGAGATGCAGAATTCAAAACACTGGTAATCAGGATGCTCACAGAAGTGGTTGAGTGTGGTTGCAAAATAGAGGGAAAAGTGAAGGATATGCAAAGTGAAATAAAGAAAAATATACAGGGAACCAACAGTGAAGGGAAGGAAACCGGGACTCAAATTAATGGTTTGGAACAGAAGGAAGAAATAAACATTCAGCCACAATAGAATGAAGAAACAAGAATTCAAAAAAATGAGGAGAGGCTTAGGAACCTCCAGAACAACTTTAAACATTATAACGTCCAAATCATAGGGGTGCCAGAAAAAGAGGTAGAGTAAGAAATTTAAAACTTATTTGAAAAAATAATGGAGAACTTCCCCAATCTGACAAAGGGAATAGACTTCCAAGAAGCTCAGAGAATCCCAAAGAAGTTGGACCCAAGGAAGCACACACCAAGGCACATCATAATTACATTCCCCTTAAAAGCAGTGAGAGAAAAGGAGACAGTCACCTACTGGCCATAAAGGAGTGGCCATAAAGACGATCAGCTGGTTTCCCCAGAGAAACTTTACAGACAAGAAGGGGCTGGAAAGAAGTATTGCAAGTCAGGAAAGGCAAGGACCTACATCCAAGATTACCCTATCCAGCAATGTTATCAATTAGAATGGGAGGGCAGATAAAGTGCTTCCCAGATAAGGTCAAGTTAAAGGAGTTCATCATCACCAAGCCCTTATTATGTGAATGTTAAAGGAACTTATCTAAGAAAAAGTTGATTAAAACTATGAACAGTAAAATGACAACAAGCTCACAACTATCAACAACTGAACCCAAAACCAAAGTAAAAACAAAAATAAACTAAGCAAACACTAGAACAGGAATAGAATCATAGAAATGGAGATCACACAGAGGGTTATCAGTGGGGAGGGGGCCAGAGGAGAATGGGGGGAAAAATGCAGGGAATAAGAAGCATAAATGGTATGTACAAAATAGATAGGGGAAGCTTAAGAATAGTATGGGGAATGGGGAAGCCAAAGATCTTGTGTGTATGACTGACCCATGGACATGAACTAAGGTGGAGGGGAATGCTGGTGGGAGGGATGGTGCAGGGTAGAGGGAATAAAGAGGAGGGGAAAAAAATGGGACAACTGTGATAGCATAATTGATAAAACTTTTTTTCTTTTAAAGATATTGAGGTTCAGAAAGGCCAAAAAGCATGTCAAGTATTGCATAAGTAAATACATGAAAAAATAAAAGTGGAGATAAGCGTTTCCTCCCAGGGAGGATCTATAGGTTAGTCTGAAAGAGGATTTAAGCATTTAAGATCTGAGGGATGGAGTAATTTCAGTTGAAGACAAGGGCTAGGGTATAGGAGTAGATAAAGGTAAAGGAAACTGAAACACTTGGGTTTGAGGTAAGTTATTCAAATCCTTGGCACAGCTGTTTTCTTGGACCTCGAACTGCATGCAGTCTCTTCTCTTCTACCTTCCGTATAGAACTTACTGCATTCTGCCTTATATTTAGTTAAAAACTTAACAATGTTTATTATAATCTCCTTGACCTATAATTGCTGGGGACTGTGTGCCATCTTTTTACCTCATATTACCTTATCCGTATTTGTTGATTTAATTGATAAGATGAAAGTTTATTTTAGACATGGGAAGATTTTTGTTAAAATATTTTCCAGAAATTTCTTCACTCAGTCAAACATTATTTCTGAAGTTGGTTTGGATTGGAAATGTGGAGACTCAAATGTGAGGCAGATTGCTTAGAGTTTTACAGCAAAACAGTCTGGTAGAACTTTCCAGGGTATAAAATGGAACAAGAGATATGTTTTCAATCAGTCATTGACAATACTCCCTATCTTTAAATATTTAAATATTCCACCTTACTGGATTACAGTGGCTGCTTTTTTTTGGCTGGTTAGTGGTGTAGGTGGGTGGTGTGATGGCTGGGAATCAAGAATGACCAAATGCAGCTTGCTGCAGCCACTTCTCATCTCTTGGAAGTCCCTAAGGATGACATATTAACCAGGACTACTAGTGAATACAAAATCTGTAATTAGTACGTGGAAAGTGGGAAAGCTGTGCTTCCCCAGAAAACCCAGTACTGACTCTCCAGTAAAATGGGTCCTAGAGTGAATGTTGCAGGGAGTTGAGCAGAAACTTAACTTAACCTGGGAAGTTACTCAGCATTGTTTCTGCTGCATTCCGTAGGTTGTAATTGAGTCATCAAGACTGGCTGAGCTTCCCCGGGAGGGGACATTACATGCCATGAGAGTTGTGTCAGAGGATTTGCTGACATGGTGAAAACCTGCGTACATGCTGGTTACTTTTCCTTTCTTGCATAGTCAAATGCTCTCATCCCTAGAGTTTATAACTGTCCTGTTTTCTGGTTTTTGTTTTGGCTGTCTAAATCACCTCAGGTATTATATTAGTTTTCTGTTGCTTCATAACAAATTACCACAAATTTCATGGCTTAAAACACTGCCTATTTATTATCTTACAGTTTTTCTTGGTCACACAGCATAGCTGGGTTCCTGTCTTCCAGGTCTCACAGTGTTGAAAGAAATGGATATGATAAATTTACACACACCCACATACTTTCAAAGTACTTTAAATTGTGCTAATTTTGACCAACGTTTGAGTTTATGGTTTTTCAAGAGTCTTCTGCAATAGGCAACAACCATGACAATCAAACCTACTGACACTGAAAACATTTTCTGTGATATTAGGTGGCACTGATGTGATGAGGAATGGAAAAGGACAGTCCCAGGCAGCCTTATTGGCATTTCATTAACTTTTAGGTTAATGCTCATCATTCATTCATTTGTAGTCCAAGTTCTGCTGTGGCATTTTCTATGATTGTGAAATATATAATACAGCCTTAATTTTTATTTCTTTTTTACTTGTTCATTTTCTGTTTATTTTATTGATACTGGCTTGGTGTTTTGAGTTTTTTTGTCACTTAACATTTTTGTCTTTAACACATCTTTGTGCTCTGTGTGAATGTGTTCTTATAATAGGCTGCAAAAAAAGAATTGCTTTCTCCTTGGTCACACTAGTGCCTCTGGGAAGGGACCCTGAGCCTCCTGATGTGTGATCCCAGGGTCTCTCCTATCACGCAGTATTCTGTTGACAGCATGTCATAAACTCCTAAAAGTTTGGGAACTTTCAAGGAGAATGTGGATTAGTTTTACCTTTTAAAACATTTTGTTTAATTTACTGATTTGAGAGAGAGACAGAGAGAGACATCAATTTGCTGTTCCTCTTATTTACGCATTTATTGGTTGATTCTTGCATATGCCCTGACCCTGGGACTAAACCTGCAACCTTGATGTATCAGGACAATATTCGAACCAACTGAGCTACTCAGCCAGGTGGGTGAACTTTGTCTTGAGAAAATATTCTATCCTGCCCATCTTTCAGAGGTGTAGTGAACATTTATTTCCATTTTAACTCATATTAATGTTACTGTGTAAAACAACCATTCTGTAATGAATTAATTACAATTATTTCTTCTGAGGTAAAAGTTATTTGCTAAAGAAGAGGTTTTAATGATTTGAAAGTCATTACAATGACTTTGTGATGACTTTGTGTATACATTAGGCTTTCAGATTATGCTGTTCAAATGACTACTCTTTTCTTTACATTTTAATGAAGGTTAAGTTAAGCCTTAAACAAATGAATCATCTTTTTAAAGAAGTTACTATACTGGCATGGTTAAAACTTCTTATAGAAGTTGGTAAAATTGAGTACGGGGGCCTACGAACCAAAGTGTCGCCGATTTGATTCCTAGTCAGGTCACATGCCTGGGTTGCAGGCCATGTCCCCAGTAGGGGGTGTGCTAGAGGCAACCACACACTGATGTTTCACTCCACCTCTTTCTCCTTCCCTTTCTGTCTCTCTAAAAATAAATAAAATAAAATCTAAAAAAAAAGAAGTTGGTTATGAAAGTAGAATTTTTTTTAACTAGAAAGAAATACAGAGGTAATTTATTTGGTTTATTTAATCACCCTTAACATATCTGGTGAGCTCAGCTATCTGCAAGTTTGTATGAAATCTCAGTTATTGCACATCCATGCTAACTCTCTCAGTTGTATGAAACAGATACCATGTGGTAGTACTTATTTTTAGAACTCAGTGAGCACTGGAACAAAGTCATTTTAGTTCAAGGGTCACTTGGCACAGCAGATATGACTTGAAGTTGATTAGCATTAGATTATGATTTTTCAGATGAGGTTTTTAAAAGTATACATAAAAATAGCCCTGGCTATTGTGGCTTAGTGGATTGAGTGCTATCCTGTGAACCAAAGGGTCACCGGTTTGATTTCCAGTCAGGGTACATGCCTGGGTTGCAGGCCTTGGGGGCATGCGAGGGGCAGCCAATCAATGTATCTCTCACACATTGATGTTTCTCTTCCTCTCTTTCTCCCTCCTTTCCCCTCTCTCCAAAAATAAATAAATACAATCTTAGAGAGGTGGGGAGAGAGAACCAATATCCCTGGCTGGTGTGGCTCAGTGGATGGAATGCCAGTCTGTGAACTGAAGGGTTGATGGTTTGAGTCCCAGTCAGCGCACAAGCAGGGTTGTGAGCCAGGTCCCCAAAAGGGGGCACACAAGAAGCAACTACACATTGATGTTTCTCTGCCTCTCTTTCTCTTTCCTTTTTCCTCTCTCTAAAAATAAATAAATAAAATCTTTAAAAATTAAGAAAAATAAAAAAAGCCAATAAACAAAGAGAACATACTCTTACAGCACATAAAATGCTGAAAATTATACATTGATAATATCCTTCAACTGAGCAGGCTGTGTTTCTGTTTTCTCTTAGCTTCCTCTCCATTAGTATAGTTCAGTTCATTTCTCTCTTCAGAGAGATCCATTGAACCTAAGAAAGTGTCAGTTTACATTTATCTATTGGTATCTCAATATTTTGTTACAAAGGAAATAACTAAAAGTTATTCTTTTCGTGTCATTTGTGAATGTACATCACCCAGTAGGTCATTAGATAATTACCTAAATGAACAATCAATCAGTAATCCCTTAGGTAAATAAGGCATCTACTTGATTTGATAATAGTTATTGTGTGCCTCTTCTAAATGCTTTACAGCAAATAACATTTAATTCTCTATATCATTTCTATAAAGTAGGATGATGCTCCTCATTTCTAGGAATCTGAAAGGGAGGTTAACAACTAATACATATAATTAGCTGGAATCTGAACCCCATCTGGGTCATGTGGCCTCACTGTACTCTTGACCAGTCTGCTGTTCTTCTTTGTTGTGAAGTTTTAAATGAGTGTGGTTCAGATATGTTCCTCCCATTGGTTTTTACATGTCGAGTTGTCTTTTCTCCTTCAAGACTCTCATGGAGTCTCACGTTGCATTACTGTTACCAAACCCAAACAGTGAAGGGGGTCCTAGTGCTTGTTGCTTACCAGGCAAATCTCCAAAGATGAAGTTCAGTGGAGAAGAAAGGACTTTTTTACTTAATGATAAGTTTTGGCCTAAAATATCTGGATAAAAAAAATAAGGAGAAAGAAAAAGTTGGAGTGTGACATCAAAAATAGTCTCATTATAACTATTACATAGGTTCAAGAACTGAAAGTTATGCAAGAAGAAAAATCTCTTCACAGTGCTATTATCACCAAGGTTGTTGGAAATAATAGCAAGTTCTGCTTCAAAACTTGTTCCCTCCAAGACATGCAAAGAAAAATCACCCTGTCACCCTCTGCCAGCTCAGTTCACAGTTGCGCCAGGAACCTCTTCTGTCACCCAAAATATTGTAAACATAGGTGGCCTAGCTGGTGTCTAGTCGCTGTCTATCCTCAGGCATCTTTTGGAGTCTGTGGCCCCAGCCTTCCATCCTTCCACTCACAGTCCCTCACTGGCCACTGTTGGCAGGCCTGTTGGCGACCTGTTTCAGAAGTCCTCTCCCAGAATTCCAGGCACACCCAAAGCCAGTGAGATGTCCAGCCTTCCAGCCAGTGAGGGCCAGTGTCTGCCATGTTTGTCGTTGCCCCTCTTCTGGCCGCCATGTTCAACAAGGGGGCAAAGTTTCTAGTCACACATGCGCAGCTCAAACCCTGTCCCGTTTCCAGGGAGTGTGTCCCCCGTTACATTGCCAGGATCTTACTTTACAATTGCTGGTCATACTACAGACCTAGAATTTTTACGTTATATTTTGGGTACTACAGTTCAAATAGAAATGTTGGCTGAAGAGCTCACAGAGGAAGGTAATCAATATTATGAAAAGGTCTGGGAATCATGGGATGATTGGCAGACATTAAAGGGAACTTTTTGTTTTAAAGATTTGGTAATGTGATGTGTCTGTTTAATACTTGAGGGATTATCATGTAAAAAGGTAGTAGACTGGTTTTGTGTTACTGCAGTGTGTGAGACATAGACCTGTGATTGAACTCACGGAGGTTCAGTTTCAGCTCAAGGCCAAAGAGAACTTTCTATCTTGAGTCATCTGAGAGAACGGGTCCCTTGTGAGGTCATGGTTCCACCCAGTGTTTGAACTCTCTGGTCATCTCGTTGTCTGTGAACTGAAAATGGCCTTTAAGAAGAGAGTTCTCACAGCAGACTGATTGAGACTGCTGAAATGAATTACTCAAGGTTGGATGGCTAGTAGCTATTCACAACTGGTCCAGAATTCGTGGCTCACAGCTCTTTGGGTTTGTTGGGAGTTTGCAAGAGGGAGTGGATTTAGAGATTTCTGGGCACTGTGCTGGACCGTTGAAACATACTATCTCATTATGGCATACAGCAAGAGCTAGGTGACCACACTTTAAGAATGCTGCTGGAGAGGTGTTTGCATGGCATGTGTGTGTGGACGGCGGGGGAGGAGTGAAGGGAGATGGTGGAGACTGAAATTTCCTTGCAGGCACAAAAATTGTCTTCTTCACGACTGAATCCCCAAGGTTAACACAGGGCCTGGTGCAGAGGGGA
This sequence comes from Tonatia bakeri, assembly GCA_004024845.1. Classification (NCBI taxonomy): domain Eukaryota; kingdom Metazoa; phylum Chordata; class Mammalia; order Chiroptera; family Phyllostomidae; genus Tonatia; species Tonatia bakeri. Next base: position 115,198 of record PVIA01005250.1, read on the forward strand.
AGACAATGAATATTTGTTGAATGAATGAAGAAATGTGTCTTGTCGAATGAATGAATCAATGATATTTGTAAACTCTAGTTTGTCTTTGGGAGAAAAATGTCATTTCAAGTGTTAACTCAGAGAAGAGTTTTCTAGTTCTCCCAGGATGCTGAATTGTGATAGACCTACAAATTCTTAGCACAGTCTTTGTATCATGGCCCAGACTGGTTTTTATATCAAAAGTAAGTATTATAAACATGACTCTTGCCTATTATTAATCATTGCAGTGGTCCACATAATTACTAGATGACTGATAATGGAAAAACTAATATTTTTTACATGCAAGTTAGTTAAAATGTTTTATAGTACTCTAAAATGGTATCCTATTAATGCAATTTGAGTGACTTGTTTGCTTTTTAAAGTTGATATATATATAGTTTAGATACAGCTTTATACTACAAAAGCTGATAGTTTATAAGTTTGAAATGTGTTCTTTTTTGTATAAGTTAGACACCAGTTTTAAAAATGAAATATCTGATCATTGTTTCTGTGGGTATTTCAAATTTTATGTTTTTATTTAGTGATATATTATCTTTACCCAGAAAAATACCTCTTGAAGATATTATGAAATTTCGCAGACCAAAATCCTTGAGGGTAATAAAAAACAATGGTCATTTTTTACCTAAACTTAAATCTTGGTATGAACATAAGAAGTAGGTGGAAAAACTGTGCCTTTGTTTCTGCCTTCATTGGTAGTCTTCCCTGAATCTTTCTCGTGGACTTTCAAGTAGTCAGCAACCAGTGACCATGTCCCTGCGTATTGTGGCAACTCTGGAACTCTAGTAACTGGGCTTGCCTATCATCGGACCTTGGGAGTCCTACCACATGGGTCATCAAAGGGTCTCCTGTGGTGTGAATAGACACTATCAGTAGTTTGGGAGAGAGGATTTATCGTCTAAAGAACTGTGTCTCTGGTTGCCCAGGCAGTGTGCCATGTTAAATAGCTGTGTTTGGCATCAGTACTTTCCCCTTGTCTGTCCTGGTCTTGCTGCAGATCCATGACTCAGGGATAGTGTGGTCCTCCTGTTCAGTAACCTTCAGCTTGCTGCCTCTAGTACTTTTTGTATCCCACAGGCTGGTGCAGAGCAGCCCACTCCCTTCTGGGACTGCCCTTAGATATTCATTCATTCATATAGGAAATATTTATTGAGAGCTTGCTACATGGATCAGTCATTGCTTTTGCTAGATTCTGGATATGCAGTGGTGAATATCAGTAAAAAGAATTGACCACTCAGTAACAGTTTTTTAAAAAGTTTTAAAGCTTATGTGAATAGGTCCCTGTCTTTAAAATATGTGACCTGGAATAGGATTATTGGGATACAAAAAATAAGGAATTGGTAATGGAAAAAATACAGTAAAGATTAACTTAAAAAAATAAGGAATTGCCACTCAGTGGGGATGGGAAACTGTCCCACAGAATCCCCCACAAGTGTTTCATTTGCTCTTCTCCACAAATGTACCCCCTATGCCAGTATTTCTGAGGCCAAAATACAGTGATTATGTAACATTGCTTATCTCTGGTCCTAGATTCCAGTGTTTTATGAAACTTGTTCTGTAGGAGGACATTAGCCTTAGACACCTTGTGGATGGCCATCCAGATGTGCAGTCTGTTCCATTTTAACCTAGTGTCATGGAGGAGTGACCTTCATAGTGCCCCTTCTGTACTGTAGCTCCCAGTGAAGGGCAACATGCTGCACAGCCTCTGTTCTTGGGACTAGTTATAAATTTGATTTTCACTCATATGCTCCATGCACTTCTAGGCCTGTCACAGCTCCAGCTAAATGGTCCTGAGCTGATGCTGTCACTGTCACCATGATCCTGGAGACAGTAGTTGGAGCTATGCGTAATTGAACTTCTAGATTCCATCTTCTCTCCTGAGAGATTTTGCATGAAAACTTTGCAAGGATTGGTCAGGTTTTGAACTAGCAGCCCCAGTTCCATCAACCATTCAGTTATGTAGAGGCTTCTAAGCTGTGTGGATGGCCATGGAAGGTACATTAACTGCTCCATTTGTGCCTTTTTTGAGGAAGAGCTATTGGATTTACTTGGACTTGTGGTCTTTTTCATGGCTAAAGTGCTTAGTTGAGGGTTCTTTAGTTCCACATTTATTTAGATGAGCCCCGACTTCTGATACCCATTTGTGGTACAGAATAAATCCTCAAAACCTATAAAAGATGACATGTTATCTCCCTGAAGGTACCTGGAATAGGGGCCTATATGGGAAAACAAACTACTGGCAATAAAAATTAAAAAAAAACAAACAAACACTGTTTAAGTGTTAGGATATCAGCTAAAGAAGGCCTCAAGGCCTATGGCCATCTGAGTAGAGCACGATACCCTAAGGATTTTAGTATCTTATGAGTTCTGTACTGACTAGCCTGATGGAGTCTTATTTTCTAAGAAGTTTGATGTTTCAGGTCTCTCAGGAAGCCAGACTATTTGGTGCCTTGTTAAAGAATTGAGAATAGCGGACAGCTATTGCATCCACTATTGCATTCAAACTGCCTAGGAAGTCGCAAGAGATATTTAAAATCCTGGAGTTTATAAGTGATCTAAGTTTGCTGGCATCTTGAATCACTTGACATAGCACAGATAATGTGCACTCAAATACGGGCACCTTGTCCATCTCCCCTGGTGTTATGCCTGACTCCAGAATTAGGCTTGCCATCCAGTAAGAAACTCTCTAAAAATGAGAACACATTATTACACCTCTCAGATTTTTAAGCATAAAACATCAATCTCTTACTTTAAAAAAATCAGGAACTTTGATCAGGGTAGATGGTGACGTAGGTAATCATGGCTTACCGCCTCACATACCACATCAAAATTACAACTAAACTAGAGAACAAACTATTTCTCAGGACCTTCTGAAATCAAGTTGAACAGAAGTCCGACTACTATGGAATTGAAAAAAGCACATCATCAGCACTGGTAGGAGGAGTGGAGATGCTGAACAAGCTGGTCCATACCCATGTGTGGTGGATAAAAATTTGGGAAGGATATCTCAGGAGTGAGGAGTCACAGCCCCACTCCAGGCACCCCAGCCTGGGGTTCCAGTGCCAGAAAGATAAGTCCCCATAACTCCTGGCTGCAAAAACCAGGGGGATTGAGTCAGTGGAAGAAACTTCTGCATTCCCAAGCAGTTCCTCTGGAAGAACCCATACCCAGACTTACTCTGACTCAGCACTGAGGTAGCAGCTTGAAAGGCACCAGTGGCATATAGGGCTGAACTGAAATGTCTGATATTACAGCAAGAGCTGGGGACAGTTTTCTTCCAGAAAGAAAGGTGGGCAGAGGCCATTTTCTCTTTTCTGAACCCTCTCCCTACAGAGCCACAGAAACAGTAGGCAGGTGCCATATCTGAGACTCAACAATGGCTAAGACTTTTGCCCCAACCTGAAGATCCCCTGAGGCTCTGTCCCACGCAACTTAAGGGCCCACCCTTGCTGTTAACAGAGGCTTTTAACAGCCATGTGATGGCTGCTCTCGATTTAGGCTTCACAACTTCCTAAATCCTCTCAAACAAACAACAGCCAGCAAAGTGAGCTCCAAGTGAGCATTTGCCCCCATACCTCTTGCTAAGTGGCCACAGGCCCACTACTAGCAGCAGACTGCCTAGGTTTATAGCCTGGCGTTGTCTGGGAATCTCCAAGCCCAGCACAAGTACCAGCCACCTGCAGGTCGCTTCATAGTTCATGCAGAGTGACTCCAGGCAGACACAGGTAGTGGCTGACCTTGGCCTGCATCCCCCGGGAAACCCCAGAGCCTGCACACCCAGTGGACAGCTACAGGCCACATCAGAGCACCACCACCCCACCCCTACACAGCTGATCCTCCATAGAGGGTGGAGGTTATTGGACAGTGGTCACAGCCAGTTCCTTGCAGCTGACTGGCCTGGGTAAGTCCCTCCCATTGACCTTGAAACAGCAATCAAGGCTCAACTACAAG
>PVIA01005251.1:0-119159 GCA_004024845.1 Tonatia bakeri
TTTCAAATATGTTTGAGCCATCTTTTTAATTTTCCTTTGGCTCGGATGCGGCTATTTCGTAAGGGCGGCGGAGCCTTAGGTGTTCACGGGGCGGGGCACCCCAGTCGCTGGGTTGTGACTTGTATGTGGGGGCGGGGTCTGAGAGGGAACAATGGCGCCTGCTCCGCTCTCTCTAGGACTTCCGTTCCCTCCACTGCCTCCCACAAGCAAACTGGGCCCTTGCTGTGTTGGCTCCCGGGCGGTGGGCTGGTGTACTTTCTCGGACTCTGTGGGTTTCCCCGAGAAGTCTCCTGTGAGAGTCTCCCGGCCTCAGTTCCCAGACGGGGCTCTTAAGCTTTGAAACGTGGCGGCGCTGCCCGTTTTTCACTTAGTTCGTGCGCAAACGTGTGGCTGCGGACAGCCAGCTGCCCTGCGCCCCTCACTGGGTCTGCTAGTCACCTCCGCGCTTCCGCACCCAGCGTCCGCCACCGGTCCGTCCGCTGCTGTCTGCGCCCTGCGCGCCCGCCAGCCAGCGCCTCTTCCCGCCGGGAACCCTCAACCCCACTTCGAAGGCCTCCCGACTCCGCCGCTCCTTACCGGTCTGGATGTACTGGAGCCCGACTTCTGTTCAATTAATTTCCCTCTGTTCTGGTTGTTAATTGTTTCTCAGTCTTTGTTGTTTTCAGTCTTGGTTGCGCGAGGAAGCACAGTGCGACTGCCTATGCCTCCATCTTGGCCGGAACTCCGAAAAACTTTATTAAACAAATATCTATTGAACGTACACTCTGTGCCAAGCACATAACTGCAGAGTGAACAGCTGGCACACATGGAGTTGACTGCTACAGAAGGAAGCCCCATCTCCTCCCTCACTTACCAGAGGAGATCCCTCTGCTTCCCTCAATCCCACCGGACAGGGGTCCATGGCCAAACAGATGGCTACACATGAAGGGATGAGGTGAAAAAGAGAAAGAAAGGGAGGAAACACTCCTCAATTCCACTCTGATATGTGAAGATTTCCCAGGTTCCCTTGATTTTTATGTTTTATTGTATTTTTAATTTCCATTACTCTTTAGTCCCCTTATACCCCCATCCCCTCCCAAATCACCACACTGTTGTCCATGTCCATGAGTCCTTTTTCCATTTTGCTCAATCCCTCCATCCCCTATGCTCTCCCCCTTAGCTGTCATCCTGCTCTCTATGAGTCTGTCTCAATTTTGCTTGTTTTTTCATTAGATTCCACATATGGGTGAAATTATATGGTATTTGTCTTTCTGTGATTGGCTTACTTCACTTTGCATAATATTCTCTAGGTTCATCCATACTGTCACCAAGGGTACAATTTTCTTCTTTTTTAAGATTGAGTAGTATTCCATTGTGTACATGCCCCATAGTTGTTTTATCTACTCATCTACTGGTGGACACTTGGGCTGCTTCCATATCTTGCTGATTGTAAATAATGCTCTGCAATGAACACAGGGGTGCTTATGTTCTTTGTTCTTATGTTCTTTTGAATTACTGTTTTGGGTTCCTTTGGATATATTCCCAGAAGTGGGATTGCTGAATAAAAAGGCAGATGCATTTTTAATTTTTTGAGTTATCTCCACACTGTTTTCTACAGTGGCTGCACCAATCTGCATTCCCACCAACAATGCAAAAGGGTTCCCCTTTCTCCACATCCTCGCCAGCACTTGTTTATCTATTGATGATAGCCATTCTGACAGGTGATATCTCATTGTGGTTCTAATGTGCATTTCTCTGATGATTAGTGACGTTGAGAATCTTTTCATATGTGTATGGGTCATCTGTATATCCTCTATGGAGAAGTGTCTATTCAGGTCCTTTGCCTATTTTTTAACTGGGTTTGTTTTTTTGGTGTTGTCCTAGGTTCCTTTTAAATATTGTCAAACACAGTACTTGGGGCCTCATCCTATAGATTTCAGTTACTTTCAAATCATCTTTCTGGCTAGTCTTAGTGTTGACCACTTACTTTACACATCTCTATGTTTTCATAAAATGTGACTCTTCCAAGTAAAGAGATTGTTATTAATAGATTATATTTAAGGCTGACTGCTTTTGACCTGGCATAAGACATTCCTAATGCCAAGGCATTCCACTGATTATGGGACTCTTTGCAGATGCTGATTCCTCTTAGCCCCAAATCTTTTCTTCCCATACTTGTCACTGAGCTTTTTCTAGCAGTATGGCTTCATGGAAAATTGTGTTAGTAGTGGGGGGGAATGGAGACAACTGTATTTGAACAATAATAAAATAAAAATTAAAAAAAAGAAAACTATGTCAGTACATGTAAAGCATTTAGAAGAAGACCTGGCTGGTATAAATGCTCCATGAACATAATTTTCCTCCTTTGCATTCCTCTTTACTGGGAAATGCAAGTTATTCAGAAAAGGTGTTTAATAACATTTTATTTAAATAATGGCGGGGCAAATTCTTGGGTTATCCTTAGATGATAAGAACTTTAAGCTAGTCTTTCTCATTCTGACATATCTCTCACTTTATGTACCACCAACACTGAATAGTGGCCATTGCATGGCTTTTAGAATGGCATAATTGGTCTTTGGGTGAACAGAAGCAGGTGGATTAAAGATTTCTAAATATTCTATCCTTCACTGTCTACAAGTAGCATTCTGTAAAGTATCAGTCAGTATTTGTTAATGATGAGTTTGAGTTAAATAATCCCAAGAAAAGGAGTTGTTTTTCTTAATAAGGATTGACACAGAACGGTTAATACAGATAATCATATGTTTATTAAATTTTGGCTGATGAGATTCAGTGATTCTACAAGGATTCTGAATAATCATGTACTATGTTTGGCTTTGGACTACATATATATGTTATTGTCCTCTTTTTTTTTCACTGCTACAGGATTAAAATTATCATATTTTGCTATGTATAATGTGTACCCACATTTTTGATCCAAACTTTCAGGAAAAAATCTTCTGTCTTAAGTTTTTAATTAAATTTTATTTATTTATATTTAGAAATAAAACTGATTATCATATTCCAGGGTATTATTTCGCAAAAGGATATCATCATTGTTTTCTAGAGTTATACTTTTAGTGTATAAGCATAAGTAAAAGAATTAAAAGCATTTATATAGATAAGGAATTAGTACTACCCATGTATAATGTGCATCCTTATTTTTTACACAAAAATTTGGGCCAAAAGTACACATTATACATGGCAAAATATAGAGGGTTTTTTTTTTCTGAGAACAGTGCTTTTTAAGAATATTTTATTTATTTTTTTAGAGAGGGGAAGGGAGATAGAAAGAGAGGGAGACAAAAATCAATGTGTGGTTGCCTCTCATGCTCCCCCTACCGGGAACCTGGCCCATAACCCAGACATGGGCTCTAGACTCAGAATTGAACCAGCAACCCTTTGGTTTGCAGGCTGGCATTCAACCACTAATCCACATCAGCCAGGGCCTGAGAACAGCGTTTGTTGCGGAATTGGTAAACTTTGGGTCATGATTAAATCTCATCTTAATGATGCAAATGCATGCTGTGCATGCAAATATAGAGTGCAATTTTGTAATGGTTGCATTTTGTCATTACTGGAATTTGTTTATTGATGTTTCTCAGGAATTTGCTGTAGGGTTTGAAAACATAATGAAATTTCATAGAGAACTCAACAGTCCCTCCTCATCTAAGACAAGTCAGAATATGGCCCTGCTGTCAATGAAAGAGAGAGGCCCTGGGCTGGTGTGGCTCAGCTGATTGAGCACCGACCAGCGAACCAAAGGGTCGTTGGTTCAATTCCCAGTCAGGGCACATGCCTGCATTGTGGACCAGATCCCCAGTAGGGAAGCGCATGAGAAGCAACCACACATTGATGTTTCTCTTCCTCTCTTTCTCCCTCCCTTCACTCTGTCTAAAATAAATAAATAAAATCTTTTAAAAAATAGGAAGGGGAAGAATCCCATTTTAGGGCCTCAGCCACATATATGGAAAATGGTAAGGATATCTGTCTTGGCCTCCTGATCTTAGCTAATTACAGTCTGGCTTCTGCCTCCAACACTTCACTGGAGGTATTCTCATTAGTGTCACTAGTTTTGGTTGATGCTGCCATTAATATCCCTGTCGTGTTTGACATGATTGTTCAGTCTCTCCCTCATGACAACTTTTTTTGGATTCCCATACTCCACAATATACTGGTTTTCTCCTCCTTATGCGTGACATTTCATTTTTTCTGTTTTTTCTCTTCTCCAAATATTGTAATCATTCCTGAATTCTATCATTACTCTATTCTTCTAGTCTACATTGATGAATTGTTCACCAATCTACTGCAAGAGTTTTTTAGCTTATATCCCTTCTTTCAAACTTGTCCCTCTCTAACTCATTTTCTGCCCTGCAGCCAGAGTGATCATGTCAAGACAGAAATCAGATCATGCTATGTCCATCCTGAAAACCCATCATGAACTTTTTCTATGCACTCACAATACAATCTGAATTTTTGACTCCAGTTAACAAGATCTGCACGGCCTGACCCTGCCATCCTCTCCTAACATGTCCTTTCTGTTTCCTTGTTTTCTCTGACTCTGTTCTTTACTTTATGGTTCCAACTTGAACCCTCCTAGGGACCCTGAACTTGCCCGTATTGCAGCCTGGAACTTCCTCTGCATATGCACAGGACAGGCTCTTTGATCCCCTCCAGGCTCTGACCAAAGGACACCTCTTCAGGAGGCCTTGCCTGACCATCCTATCTATTGAGGCTTCCCCTCCCTATCTCTGTCATATCTTTGCTTACTTCTTTCCTAAAATGAATTCAAATTGTAATTATTTTGTTTGTTTGCTTTGCATTATCATCTGACTTCCCTATGAGAATTTGTCAGGTCTGTTTTCACTCTGGACTTTCCTCCTACTATGAAATTTTTAAAAGTGACACTGAGGAGTACATTTATGTTCATGTGGGGTGATGCAATACAAATTATACCTCAACCTTTAAATTGGTTTCCAGATGCTTACATCATCATAATATTTATGAGGAGTTGAGAAAAAGTGGTTAAGCCCCACTCGTTCCACTCAACTTATGAATATGGCAGGGGATCGTATTCCACCCATCCAATTAGATTTTCTGTTGGATGGCTTAACTAGCCTCAGCAAAGGTGAACTGATTTACAAACCTTGTAGTAATACACTCTGAGGAGGAATATTGTCAGCTATCTCTCTGCAGGTGACCCAAAAGCCATAGCCATGTCTGAAGTGGGAATGATGTTGAATAAAACGCTGCAAGGTCCTGAGAAAATCACTGCTGATATAAAACATCAATTAATGAAGGAAATTCGACAGTTTGGACGAAGTAAGTAGTATAGCAATTTTTACCAATTAAACCATAAGAAGTCTTTCTTATTCAATGATTTAGAATAGATTCAACTTACCTACCTCTTGAGGCTCATATATTGTCAGAAACAGGTTTTCACATAATTTAGGATAGTTTCTCTTTACTTGGACTAAAATATCATAATATACACTTCCCCTCTTTTTTTCTTACTTGGTTATTGTTTCCAGGAGTTCCGTTGGTACATTTGTTCAGGTGTGTTGATTTAAACAGTTAAAACACACGCACTATATAACAGTCTAGGCCTTGAATAATTACTGAGATAGTGGATACACAAAGATTGAATTTTATCTCCTCTTTGTATTTCAGAAATACTAAACATTTATTTTTAAATATATCTTCAGAATATGAAAAAATCTTCAAATTGCTTGAAGAAGTACAAGGACCTCTAGAAGTGAAGAAAGAATTGGTTGAATTTGCCATCAAGGAAGCAGCAAGGTGGGTATAAAAGAGGAGCTCTCCAATATTTTTAACAGCTAAGCCTAATGCAGTGCTGGGATGAGTGCTGGGTACAGACCCTGGCTTGCTTTTCTCAAACCCTGATCCCCACTCAGAGTTAAGGTTGTCACCACTATTATTGAGGTTGATATTTTCTGAGTTTGTCTCATTCTTCCAACCTCAAGGAAATTTCTATTCACACCAGAGTTTGAGGTGGGAGTTGAACCTGAATTGACACACTTTTTTTCTTTTTATTTGCTATATTGTCTCTTACCCTGAAAATGTATTTTCTATTCCCATGTAAATCATAAGCTCCTCTTTCTATTCCCTACAGTGCCTCCAGCACTGGCATCACAGATTCTTTGCATATATTTTGGCTAATGACTTGTCTCTTTATTTTTAGATTTAAAAGAAGACATTTGATTCAGCAACTTGAGGAGTTCCTAGAAAAAATACATTCCGACTATTTTCAAAACACCCCAAACATGTAATCCTGTTATCAAAATGATCCATGAGAAACAAGAACCAGATCATTGTGGTCTGGAATGGAACAGGATGTGGTTCAAATCTCCTAGAATGTGTTAGTTAAGAAAATTGTCTTCTAGAGACTAAGAAAAGCTTTGTAACTTTAATGTTACAAATTTCCATTAGTAAATAAAAGTTCAGCAGTTGCCCTAATAATGCATTTGAAAGGGTTGTTTGTTTTCTTATTTGTTTTCCTACCTGAAGTGGGAATGCTATTAATTCAGTAGGTTACACTATATGCCTAGTTCTGCAGCAGGTCACAGGGGTGCAGCTAGTATTTATAACTATCTTCTACACTACCCATTTCTTATTCTTTTTGCCTGAGATAGCACCTAAGCTGCTGGAGGGCTTTTCCTGGGGGAATGATTCAAACTTGAATTACTGATGGATCTGGACTATTAGGTATCCTGCCTGAATTGAATTGTTATAATTTTAATTTTGATTTTAATCACAAAACCTGAGAATACCAGAAGAGCTCCAAACATTCTAGACATATTCCTCCTTAGTATTTTTTGTAGTTGCGACCCAATTTCCTTTGATAGTTAAGTTCCATCTCCCCAGACTGTACAAGAACCCCATTTTTGCCTGCTGATTGAGAGAGATAAGCAATCTAATGTGACCTGCTGGCAGCATCTACTCCCATTTCAGTCATTGTTAGGGCTTCTCTTGGAAATGATTTTCCTTTGGAATGAAGACCTCAAGTACAGTAGAGTCTAAATTGTGGGGACATGAAGCAAATTTTTGGTACTGGACACATAGGAGTAATAGAGGAAGTCCTCATATTGCCACCCCTTCATTAAGAACAATGTGAATCATGGCTATAGGAGAAACAGCTCCATATGCTGGATGCTGAGATAGAGCATTGCTACCTCCTAAATTATATTACCCCACCCTCCCTCAAAAGGTACTGCCACCAAGTTAGAACAATAACTGTAGCTTCAAAAGATCCTTCCAGTGTTCCATTGAAACTGCCACTTCAGGATGATGCTATGTGGAATACCATGGTGGTAGTTAAGGCATTTTCTAAGTCCACAAATGTTGTTTTTCTTAAAGTACTATGGATGGAAAGGAAGATCAATACCAAGAATAAATGTTTATTTGAATAAATGTTATATTTATACAAACAAAAGCTGCCTTTCCCCATGGAAGCAGACTGATATAATTAACTGGCCTCTTGGTAGCTTACTGACTACTCTAGGACATAGTGCCATGTCAGGTATTCACTTCTGGTCTCTGCTGCTGGACTATTGATCAGTCAGCAGTGTGTGTAGCTAGATAATCTTGGTGAGTGGAAGTTCATGTTTGTGGCCCATGCATAATCTGCATCACTGCCTCCATGACCACAATGCACTATTATTGCATAGAAGATGGAGGAATACACCTAAGGAGGTATGGGGGTACTCCTGAAATCTCAGAGTGGCTTCATCTGGGACAGCAAGAAAATGGGGAACTCAGTCCTACAACTTTAAGAAACTAGACCTGACAATAACCTGAAAGACTTTGGAAGCAGTTTTTGTCTCTGAGTCGCCACTTAATGACTGACACCTTGACATTGATATTGTAAGACCTTAAGCAGAGGAACCAATCAAACCAGCCTGGACTTTTGACCTGTAGAACTGTTTGATAATATATTTGCATTGTTTTAAGCTGATAAATTTGTGTTGATTGGTATGCAGCAATAGAATTCTAATGCAGGCAGTGCCTGCGTGTTATAAAATAACAACTGAAAACGAGGCACCATTTTTCCTGTCAGCTGGCCGCAGGAGGCTCCATATGAGGCCATAGGATCAGGATCAGAGAAATTTATCTTTTCCTGGACCCCACTACAAGATTTGTTGATGGGTACCACATGACAATGAGTTACATGTTATGATCAGCACCTAGGAGGCAAACTTGTTGTTGTGACTCTTTTTAGAAAAAAAAAAGATGTTGGAACTTGCTGTTCACTTATGAGCACTATCTTGACATTTCCCAGCTACTAGATCACTAAAAATTTCACTAATTTGGAAAGCCCCTGATTTTGTGTTGGAATTATTTAACATCTTTGTCAAGTGTGTCATCAATATAGCTATATTAGTTGCTACTTCCTTCTCAAACAGAATAATGACATCAATGCAGAAAAGTGCCATATCTAGTATAAGGGAAAGGTGATACAAGTCTCCACAAACTAGAATATGACATAAGCCTAAGAGAGTTGATATAAGCCTCAGGGAAAAAGTGATGGGCATTGTTGACCTTTTCAGCTGAAAGCAAACTCTTTCTGGTGATATTTATTGATAAGGGGGGAAAGCATTTGCTCAGTCAATACTGCATACCAGTGCCTGGGGATGTGTTGATCACTAAAACAACAAAGCCACATGTAGAATAGCAGCTGCAATTTGAATGTTTATATGATTGAATTATTATAATCAACTGTCATTCTTGTCTGTTTCCATATAAGAAAAATAGGTAAGTTGAAAGGGATGTCATAAAATAACAACCTTACACACTGCGTTCTTTTAAAAAAGGTTTTATTTATTTATTTTTAGACAGATGGCAAAGGAGGGATAGAGGGAGGGAGAGAAACATCAATGTGTGAGAGAAATATTGATTGACTGTCTCTTGTATGTGCCCCAGCTGGGGACCAAACCTGCAACCCAGACACATGCTATGACTGGGAATTGAGCTGGTGACCTTTCGGTTTGCAGGATGATGCCCAACCAACTGAATCACACTGGACAGAGCACGTGTTGCATTCTGGATGGTGCCTAGTGGCTGACTTCAGATCACATCAGAGCATGACCTCATTTGTTTCACGAGGGAGATCTCAGCAGACACCAGACCCTGCTGGGGTGAATTCCACATCATGGGGACAGCCCTTGCACAGAAGCTTGTACACTGTTGTCAGGGTCAGTCCTGACAATCAGTCAATTTGAGGGTCAACCCAACCCACAGAAGGGCCAACAGAAATCAAGCCTCAACTAAAACAGGAGGACTCACATAACCCACACACAAGATCCCTGGAGCACCAAGCTCAGGTGATCAGGGAGATTGCGTCACTGAGCCCCACTACATAAGGTAACCTACTAAGACTTGGAGACATAGCAGATCTACCTAATTCATAGAAACAAACACAAAGAAGCAGCCAAAATGAGGAGATAAAGAAATCTGTCCCAAATGAAAGAAAAACAGAAATACAATAAAAAAAGAAATAAATGAAATGGAGGCAAGCAATTTACCAAGTACAGAGTTCAAGACAATGGTTATAAGGATGCTCAAGAAACTTAGTGAGAATTTTAATAGCATAAAAAAGATACCAAAACCATAGAAACAGTCAGAAATGAAGAATGCAATATCTGAAATAAAGAATATACTAGAAGGAATCAACATTAGGTTAGATGAAGCAGAGGACTTAATCAGTGATTTGGAAAACAAGGTAGCAGAAAACAACCAAAAAGAGCAGCAAAAAAGATTTTTTTAAATAAGGATAGTTTAAGGGACTTTTGGGAAAACATGAAATGTAACATACTTATTATAAGGGCACCATAAGGAGAAGACAGAAAGACATACAAAAATATGTTCAACATCACTAAGTTATTTGCAGAATTATTTACCATAGCCAAGATATGGAAGCAACCTAAGTGCCCATCAGTAGACGAGTGGATAAAGAACTGGTACATATATGCAATGGAATATCTCTCGGCTATAAAAAAAAAGAATGAAATCTTACCATCTGCAACAACATGGACGGAGCCAAGTGAAATTAGGCAGATAAAGACAAATGCCATATGATTTCATTTACATGTGAAATCCAAAACAAATTAAATTCATAAACAAAATGGAAACAAATTTATATATACAGATGGAAGAGGGTATTGGAGGACTGGGTGAAAAAGATGCAGGGATAAGAAGTATAAATTGGCAGTTACAATATAGTCATGGGGATGTAAAATACAGCATTGGGAATATAGTGTGTAGTATGGGTGGTGCCAGGTGGGTACCAGACTTCTGTGGGGGACCACTTCATAAATTTTATAAATGTCTAACCATTATGTTGTACACATAAACCTAATACACATCCCAGTTAGACATCCCTCCAGAGATGAAATCACGCACTTGAAGATCCCTCCCCAGGGCTGAGATTAAGTGGCCAAGATAATGTAATCTCTTGGAAATGAAAGAGACCACCTATAGAAAGTTCCTTTCTAGGGCTGTGGTGGAGCGCCTCAGAAAAAGCTCCACCCCACAGGGAGGAGACAGAGCCCATGAGAAACAAACTACCACAGGGTTGAAGTAATGACTCTTTCTGAGAAGAGTCTTCTCCCAGGAAGAGTCACCACAGTCGGGTTGAACTTGATAACCAATGGAAGTTCTCCATAGGCTTAGAGCAAGCATACAAGGACCCCTCCGCCCCCACCCTCCACTAAAGGTTGAAGTCTAGATCTTGCTAGAAAGGCCGAGGTGTGATTTAACAGATGGCAAAGAAATTTTGAGGTGCCACTCCAGGGGAAATTTCTGGAAATTCACTGTCTGGAATTAGAGATAAAGCATGCCGAGAAGAATCCCTTTGCCCCTGGCTGAGAGAGTTCTCCCAAGGAAAATCTCTTCCAAAACATGGTTGAGATGGAGTGCCCTGGAGAGAGCTCCTCACCACAAGCCTGAAATAAAGTACCCAAGTAACCCACACAGGAGATAGAGCATTCAAGGAAAAGTATCCCCACCCCCAATGTTGAAATTCTCTCTTTGCTGGAGGAGCCTAGCAAAAACTTACAGAATGTCAATAAGGTTGTCATTGTGCCACATCAGTGGAACGTTCTAGAAACCTGTGCTCTGGGAGTTGCTGGAAATCTGCCTCTAAAGCGTCTGGGAATGTTGCACATAAGCAGGTGTCTCACCTGAAGTACTTGTATATGTTACTGCCCAAGGAAAGGAAAGCTGATGGCCGCGGAGTGAAGGATTTTCACCGTGCCTTGCCCCAGCAAAGCTCTGGGGAAGCCACAGGATATGCAGATCCTGGTGCTGGAGAAGCCTGGAGCACAGCAGGAATCTGTTGTGCCGGCATACCTGAACTAGGAAGCAAAACTTTCCCCTTTCACTGTCTCTGCCGCCCTCTAGTGAGAAACTTTAGTAACTACTGCGACCATAAAAAATGTGTAGGACCCAGAACATTTTCTTTTCTTCTTTTTTTAATCCTCACCCTAGGACATGCTTATTGATTTTAGAAAGAGGGGAAGGGGGAGGGAGAGGGACAAAAACCCCCACGTGAGATGGAAACATCTATTGGTTGCCTTTCATACACGCCCCTGGGGAGGGAACACCCTGCAACACAGGCTCCTGCCCTGACTAGGAATCGAACCAACCTTTCCGTTTACTGGAGGATGCTCCAACCAACTGGGCCACACCCACCAAGGCTAAGACCAAGAACATACTCACAGAGCAGGAAAGAAGAGTGAATTTGGAGTTTCAGACAATATAATCAGCACACTTCATTAACAGATTGAGAGAGGAAAATCACATGATCATCCCAATGAGTTCAGAAAACACGAGATAAAAGGCAGCAACTATGCACAAGAATCTAAAAGCATTTAAGAAGGGTCTATACCAGAAATCTATAGCATACAGTATTCCTAGGGGAAAAATTAGGAATACTCCGTGTAAGATAAAACAAAACATAACAAGGGTGTTCACTGCCACCCCTTCAGTTCAACAATGCATTATAGGAATTCCTACCTTTTACCTTTAGGTAGCAAATAGGGCTGTCCTCACAGAGTCAGCTCCCAGACAGTTGAATTATGGACAAATCCTGAGAATGGTGCTTTTCAGGGAGTCACCAGATATATCAAGCAGTGACAGTTGTCTGGGAATAGAGATTCTGGGGAGCTCCAATCAGTTTTGTCCCCTCCAGTGGCTGATAGGTATCTTGGGTTCAAGATTTCTCTAGGATAAAGGTCATTGGTTTCAAGGCTACCATGGAGCTAAGGAGAGGAAGGTGAGAATAGTGCAAGTTACAACACCCCAGTGCTCACTGTTTGTATTGCGTTCTAGCCATTTTTCTTGAATAAACACACTTCTGGTGGAGAGAGAAGAGGGAATTTCAGGGGAAAAGGGGAAGGGTTTACAGGAACAAAGTTAAAAGACACATGGATAAAACTAGGGGGAGGGTGGTAATGGGAGGGAGGTTGAGAGGGAGGGGTGGGTGGGCTGGATTGGGAGTAAAGGGGAGAAAACTGTACTTGAACAATGATTAGAATAAAATTTAAAAAAAAACACTCTTCTGGTTGTTACAGACCTTTGGTTAATTTCAAGAGTTCTGAAAATGTCTATTTTGACAGTATTTACCATCGGGTTCATGCCAGAGTGGATTTTCAAAGGCCCTTACTCCACCAATCCAGAAGTACTTCTTCATATATAATTTAAATTAAGTATAAATCAAATAAATCAGACTGTAAATTATTTATATTGTTTCTCTTTTTTGTTCTGGAAGAAAACTAACATAGGCAGTTATCTGCATATTGTAAATAAACACCTAAAGGAAGGTCTCACATATTGCTTCTCTATCAAACTGGTTTTAGTGAAGTCCACATGAGGATGTGGGTATAGATTCAGAGAGTGCATTAGTTTTTTTGTGTGTTACACATTACCCAAATTTAATGGCTTAAAAATTACCCCAAATTTAGTGACTTAAAACAACACTCATTTTTAATTTCACAGTTCTGTAGTTCAGAAGACTGAACAGTGTTGAGTTGGTTCTCTGCTTCAGGTATTAAAAGGCTGAAATTAAGATTTTAGCCAAGCTGAGGTCTCATCTGGAAGATGTAGGGTGGAATGTACTTCCAATTTTATTCAGATTACTGGCATAATTCAGTTCCTTGCCACATGATACTGAAGTCCTTGATTTCTTGTTGGCTGTTCACACAAGCAAGAATAAGAATTCCTGTTGTTCTCCATCTGCACCAACATTTGATGTTATCAGTGTTCTGGATTTGGTCCATTCTAACAGGAGTGCAGTGATATTTCATTGTTGTTTTAATTTGCTTTGATGACATATGATGTGGAGTATGCTTTCATACTTATTTGCTATCTTTGTATCATCTTTGGTGAGATATCTGTTATCTTTGGCCCATTTTTTTTTAGTTAGGTTATTTGATTCTTATTATTCAGTTTTAAGAGTTCTTTGAATGTTTTGGAGAACAGTCCTTTATCACATATGTCTTTTGCAGGTATTTTTTCCAGTCTGTGGCTTGACTTCCTATTCTCTTGACATTGTCTTTTTCAGAGTAGCTATTTTTTAATTTTAATGAGGTCCAGCTTATCAATTTTTCTTCATGGATTTTGAATTGTATCTTTGGTGTCATATCTAAAAATTCATCACTATACCCAAGATCCTGTATATTTTCTCCTATGTTATAGAAGTTTTATACTTTTGCATTTTACATTTAGGTCTATGAAAAATTTTGTGTTAATTTTTGTGAATAGTGTAAGGTCTGTGTCTACATTTGGGTTTTTTATTTATTTATTTTTTGCATTTATATGTCCAGTTGTTCCAACACTATTTGCTTGAGAGTATTTTTGCTCCATTGTATTTCTTTTGCTTTTTTGTCAAAGATCAGATGACTCTTTTATGTGAGTCTATTTCTGAGTTCTCTGTTCTGTTCCATTTTTCTATTTGTCTATTATTTTGCGAATACCACACTGTCTTGATTACTGCAACTTTAGTAGTAAGTCTTGAAGTTGGGTAGTGTCAGTCCTCCAACTTTGTTCTTTTCCTTCAATAGTGTGTTGGCTATTCTGCATCTTTTGCTTCTCTATATAAATGTTAGAATCACTTTATTGATACCCAGAAGAAAACTTGCTGGGATTTTGATTGGGATTGCATTGAATCTATAGATCAACTTGGGAAGAACAGATATCGTGACAACCCAAAGCTGGAGTTCTGGTCTCAGACTTGTCCACACTGAGCACACTTCATTAACAGAGGAAAATCACATGATCCAGTCTGAGATCCAGCAATTTGTCAACAATAGTCCAGGTTTTCCTACCCCAACACTGGTTCTCATGGTAATTTCTGGTCATGAGTCACCTCTCCAGTAAGCCATAACTCCCTGTTATTTTCCTGTTTGTCTCTCCAATATCAGGGGCAGTGGTTTACCCCATGTCTCTCTTCTCTTACAGATATAAGAAGAGTTGATTTTTCAGTCTGTTCAGCCTTTTACTTATTGTTGAGATGGAGTGGAGATAGATGTCCAAGCTCTTTACATGTGGTACTGGAAACCGTAAGTCAGTGATTTAAAAGAATATTATTACATCTCATAATTTTGTATGTCAGGAATTTGAGCAAGGCTGAGGTGGTAATCATTCTGCTACATATGGCATAAAGTGGCATCAGATGGCAGCTGGATTGCTCTGGCGCATTTTGTTATTATAAATAACATAAAATTTACCTTTCAGAAATATTCAATTCAATAAACATTCATAGTACATTCATAGTGCTGTGCAGCCACAGCAAGACTATCTGGTTCTAGAACATTTTCATAATCTTAAAAGGAAACTCCATTAGCAGTCATTCCCCATTGTCCCTTCTCCCTGGCCCCTTGCAACCAGTTATCTACTTTCTGACTCTGTGGATCAACCAGTCATTGATATTATATATAAATGGAATCTTACAATATGTGTCCTGTTTTGGCTGGCTTCTTTCACTTAGCATAATGTTTTTTGATGTTCACGCATGTCATAGCATGCATCAGTACTCCATTCCAAGCAATATGTGAAGTTTCCAATTTCTCTGCAACCTCCAAACTAGTTATTTCTCCATTTCTTTTTATTATTTCCATCCTAGTAGGTGTGAAGTGGTATCATGTGACTTTGAGTTACTTGTCCCTAATGACTAATGATATTGAGCATCTTTTCATGTGGTTGTTGCCCATTTGTGCATGTTTTTTTGGTAATGTGTCTTTTCAAATTCTTTTTATATTATGGACACTGGACTCTTATCAATTTTCTTATTTTCTCCCATCCTATGGGTTGTTATTTCATTCTCTGATAGTTATTGGATGTACAAAAACTTTTAATTTTGATGAAGTCAAATTATTTTTTTCTTTTGTTTCTTGTGGTTTTGTGTTATATGTAAGAAATTATTGCCTTGGCTCCACTGGTGTGGCTCAGTGGATTGAGCGCTGGCCTGCAAACCAAAGGGTCGCTGGTTGATTCCCAGTCAGGGCACAGGCCTGGGTTGCAGGCCAGCTCCCCAGTAGGGGGCACATGAGAGGCAACCACACACTAATATTTGTCTCCTTGTCTTTCTCCCACCCTTCCCCTCTGTCTAAAAATAAATAAAATCTTTTAAAAATAAAAAAAAATTAAAAGGGAAGTTATTGCTAAATCCAAGATAATGAAGGTTTACTCCAAAGTTTCCTCCTAAGATTTTTGTGATTTTAGCTCATATATATTTAGGTATTTGATCATTTAAAATTTTTATATATGGGCCCTGGCTGGTATGGTTCAGTGGATTGAGTGCTGGCCTGTGAACCAAAGGGTCACCAGTTTGACTCCCAGTCAGGGCGTATGTCTGGGTTGCAGACCAGGTCCCCAGCCGAGGGCATGCAAGAGGCAACCACACATTGATGTTTCTCTCCCTTGCTCTCTGCTTAAAAATAAATAGATGAATAAATAAATAATTTTTAAAAATAAATAAAAATTTTATATGGTATAAGGTGAACCCTCAATAACCACTGATTATTTCAATAACCACTGAGTGATTTCAATAACCACTGTTACTGATTTCTAGTTTGACTCCAACACAGCAAAGAAATTACTTTGCATGGTTTCAATCTTTGGAAAGTTATTAAGACTTGTTTTGTGAATCAATATATGGTCAATTCTTGAGAATACTCTATGAGCACTTGAGAAGAATG
The DNA here is from genome assembly GCA_004024845.1 of Tonatia bakeri. Taxonomy (NCBI): domain Eukaryota; kingdom Metazoa; phylum Chordata; class Mammalia; order Chiroptera; family Phyllostomidae; genus Tonatia; species Tonatia bakeri. The sequence goes on from PVIA01005251.1 coordinate 16,191, forward strand.
TACTCTGATGTTGTTGGCTAGGGTGTTTTGTAGGTGTCTATTAGACGTAATTAGTTTACAGTGTTGTTCAAATCCTCTTTTGCTTATTGATCTTCTGACTAGTTGTTCTATCTGTCATTGTACTAAGACTAAAGATGAGCCAGAGAGAAAATCTTTTTTTTTCACTTTATTTTTTTATTTTTATTTTTTTAATTTAAATGAATGTTCCAGAGAGGAAATCTTATGGTCTTCTCAGGTCCCTCTGACTCTGAGTCCTTCCCAGGGCATGCACATGGTTTTCTAGATACTCAGGTATACATGGCAGTATTTCAAAGGCTTAATACTCTAAGGTATTTTACTCCCCAGTTTTTGCTCCCAGGATGTTGGCATGTCCACTGTTTTTCACACACAGCAACAGACTGTTAACTTGCCTTTCAATATTTTTGAGGACCATTCTCCACATAACCTATTTTCTGCCCTACGAGAGTTTGGAGTTAGGTGAAAGAAAACCAATCAATCCCCTTGTGTTAGACCTTCAGGGAGCCCCCCAGCAGGTTCAAAGACACAAAAACAATTCCTTGGGAATCAGTCTACTCTCCTCCATCCAGAACCAGTAGCCCACACTTGGAATGAAGGCTGCCATATTCAACACCACTGATATGCCAGGAAGGGGAATAAGGGCAAGAATAAGATAAAATGCCACAAAACTCTCTTATCTTGTTTCAATGGCATTTCTCTGGATTCAGTATTCACATGGTTGCTATGAACATTTCTTTAAAATTTTTCTATTGTTGTTCAAGTACAATTGTCTCCATGTCCCCCCACTCCTACCCAGCCCCCCCACTCCTACCTCCCATCATTGACCCTACTCTCCCTTTGACTTTGTCCATGTGCCCTTTATACATGTTCCTTGATAACCCTTCCCCTTCCCCGCATTACCCCCTCCCCCCTCCCCTCTGGTCACTGTCAGTTTGTTTTTCATTTCAATGTCTCTGGTTACATTTTGCTTGATAGTTTTGTTGATTAGGTTCCACTTATAGGTGAGCTAATATGGTATTTGTCTTTCACTGCCTGCCTTACTTCACTTAGCATAATACTCTCCAGATCCATCCATGCTGTAGCAAAGGGTAGAGGCCCCTTCTTTCTTTCTGCTGCATAGTATTCCATTGGGTAAACGTACCATAGATTTTTGATCCACTCATTGGCACTTAGGCTGTTTCTAGCACTTGGCTACTATAAATTGTGCTATGAACACTGGGGTGTATAGGTTCTTTTGAATTGGTATTTCAGGATTCTTAGGGTATAATCCCAGCAGTGGAATTGCCAGGTCAAAAGGAAATTCCATTTTTAGTTTCTTGAGGAAATTCCATACTGTTTTCCACAGTGGCTGCACCAGACTGCATTCCCACCAACACAGCACTAGAGTTCCCTTTTCTCCACAACCTTGCCAGCACTTGTTGTTTGTTGATTTGTTTATGATGGTCATTCTGACCAGTGTGACATGGTATCTCATTGTGGTTTTAATTTGCATCTCTCTGAAGGCTAGTGATGCTGAGCACCCTTTCATATGTGTCTGAGCTCTCTGTGTGTCCTCCTTGGAGAAGTGTCTGTTCAGGTCCCTTGCCCATTTTTTAATTGGGTTGTTTGTCTCCTTGGTGTGGAGTCATGTGAGTTCTTTATATACTTTAGAGATCAAGCCCTTGTCTGAGGTATCATTGGCAAATATATTTTCCCATATGGTTGATTCGCTTTTCATTTTGTTGATGTTTTCTTTAGCCCTGCAGAAGCTTTTCATTTCAATGAAGTTCCATTTGTTTATTCTTTCCTTTATGCCCCTTGCTCTAGGTGTCATATCAGTAAAAAATATTGTTGCATAGACTATCTGAGATTTTCCTGCCTATGCTCTCCTCTAGGACTTTTATGGTGTCACGACTTATATTTAAGTCTTTTATCCATCTTGAGTTTATTTTTGTGTATGGCATAAGTTGGTGGTTAAGTTTATTTATTTATTTTTTGCATGTATATGTCCAGATCTCCCCAAACTATTTGTTGAAGAGGGTATTTTACTCTATTTTATGCTTCTGCCCACTTTGTCAAATATTAGCTGACCACAGACACTTGGGTTTGTTTCTGAGCTCTCTATTCTGTTCCATTGATCTGTGTCTCTTCTTATGCCAGTACCAGACTCTTTTGATTATTGTGGCTTTGTAATATAGTTTGGTGCCAAGTATGGTGATCCCACCTACTTTGTTCTTCTTTCTCAAATTTGCTGCAGCTATTCAGAGTTGTTTATGGTTCCATATAAATTTTTAAAATGTTTGTTCTATATCTGTGAAATATGAAATATGACATTGGTATTTTAATAGGGATTACATTGAATCTATAACTTGCTTTTGGTAGTATGGACATGTTGATGATGTTAATTCTTCCAATCAATGAACATGGTATATGCTTCCATGTGTGACTTGTTTAATTTTTTTTTGGTGTTGTGTAGTTTTCTGAGTACAGGTCTTTTACCTCCTTGGTTAGGTTTATTCCTAGCTGTTTTATTTTTCCTGCTGCTATAACAAATGGGATTTTGTTCCTGATTTCTTTTTTTCATATTTTTACATTGAATTGTTTTTCAAGTACAGTTGTCTGCCTTTCCCTCGATCTCTTGCCCCCACCCCAGCCATTCCCACCTCCCTCCCCTGATTCCACCCTGCCTTGCTTTTGTCCATGTGTCCATTATAGTTGTTCCTGAAAACCCTTCACCCTTTTCCCCCATTATCTCCTCCCACCTCCCCTCTGTTTCTGATTTCTGTTCTTGATATTTCGTTATTGCTGTACAAAAATGCCTTTGATTTCTGAATATTGACTTTGTATCCTGCTGTTTTACCAAGTTCACTTATTAGGTCAAGTAGTTTTTAGGTGGAGTCTGTAGGATATTCTATGTACACTATCATGTCATCTGCAGACAGTGACAGTTTTGCTTCCTCTTTTCCAATTCAGATGCCTTTGTTTCTTTTCCTTGTCTGATTGCTGTGGCTAGGAATTCCAATACTATGTTGAACAGAACTGGCAAAAGCAGACATTCTTGTTCCTGATTTTAGTGGGAAAGCTTTTAGTTTTTTCCCACTGAATATGATGTTGGCTGTAGGTTTCCCATACATGGCCTTTATTATGTTGAGGTATGCTCCCTCCACTCCCATTTTGCTGAGTGTTTTCATCATAAATGGGTGCTATACCTTCTAGAATTCTTTTCCCACATCTACTGATATAATTGTGTGGTTTTTGTCTTTCCTTTTGTTTATGTGATGCATTATGTGCATTGATTTGCAAATGTTCTACCATCCTTACATCCCTGGGATGAATCCCACTTGATCATGGTGTATGATCTTTTTAATGTATTGCTGGGTGTGGTTTGCCAGTATATCTTTTTAAAGGATTTTAGCATCTTTGTTCATCAGCATCATTGGCCTGGAGTTTTCTTTCTTTGTTATTTCTTTATCTGGTTCTGGGATTAGGATGATGCTGGCTTCATAAGAGTTTGGGATTAGGATGATGCTGGCTTCATAAGAGTTTGGGAGCCTTCCCTCCACTTGGATTTATTGGAATAGTCTGTGAAGGGTAGGGGTTAGCTTTTGAATGTTTTGTAAAATTATCCTGCGAAACTGTCTGATCCAGGGCTTTTGTGTGATGAGAGTTTTTTAATTACTGCTTCAATTTTACCATCTGTTATCAGTTGGTTCAGGGTTTCTGCTTCTTCTTCATTTAGTTTTGGAAGATTATATTTTCCTAGAAATTTGTCCATTTCACCCAGGTTTTCAAATTTCTTGGCATAGTGTTGTAGGTAATAATTTCTTACAATCTTTTGTATTTCTATGGTATTAATTGTAATCTCTCTGCTTTCATTTCTGATTTTGTTTATTTGGGTCCTCTTTTTTTCTTGATGAGTCTGATAAAAGGCTTGTTGATTTTATCTTTTCAAACAACTATCTCCTGGGTTTATCCATCCTTTGAATTGTGCTTTTAGTCTCTATGTCATTTAATTATGCTCTGATCTTGGTTATTTCCTTCCTTGTACTTGCTCTGGGCTTTCTTTGTTGTTGTTCCTCCAGTTCTTGTAGATGTAGGATTAGGTGGTTTATTAGAAATGTTTCTATCTTTTTTAGGTATGCCTGTATCACTATGAACTTCCATCAGTACTGCCTTCGCTGTGTCTCATAGGTTTTGGACTGTTGTGGGTTCATTTTCATTTGTTTTTAGAAACTTTTTGATTTCTTCCTTGATCTCATTGTTGACCCATTTATTGTTTAATAGCATGCTCTTCAATCTCCATGAATTTGTGTTTTCCAATTTATTCCTTGAGGTTGGTTACCAGTTTCAGGTCCTTGTGGTCTGAGAAAATGCTTGTTATATTTTCAATTTGCTTGAATTTTTTGAGGCTTGTTTTGTGTCCTGTCATGTGGTCATCTTTGAATATGTTCCATGTACATTTAAGAAGAATGTGTATTTTGCTTCTTTGGAATGAAAGGTTCTGTATATATCTGTGAAGTCCCCTTGGTATAGGGCAATGTTCAATGCCTCAATATCCTTGTTGATATTTTGTTTGGAATATTTATCCACATTTGACAGTGGGGTGTTAAAATCTCCTAGTATAAGTATGTTGGTATCTATATCTTTCTTGAAGTCCTCCAAAATTTTCCTTATATATTTGGGTGTTCCTGTGTTGAGTGCATATATGTTTATAATGTTTATACCTTCTTGATGGATTCTTCCCTTGAGTATTATGAAGTGCCCTTCAGTGTCTCTTTTTTCTGGCCTTTGTTTTTAAGTCTATTTTTTTTTTACTATAAGTATTGCAACCCTGGCTTTTTTGACTTGTGTATTTGTTTGGAATCTTTTTTCCCCCCAATCCTTCACTTTAGTCTGTGTAAGTCTTTTGTTCTGAGGTGGGTCTCTTGCAGGCAGCATATGTGCGGGTCATGTTCCCTTATCTATGCAACTACTTTATGTCTTCTGATTGGAGCATCTAATCCATTTACATTTAAGGTTATTATTGATAGGTATTTATTGTCTTTTTACCTCCTTTGTACCTGTGTTCCTCTCTCTTTTTTTTCTTCATGTTAAAGCAGTCCCTTTAGCATATCTTGCAGTGCTCCTTTGGTAGAGGTATGTTCTTTAAGCCTTCTTTTGTTTGGGAAACTCCTTATTTTGCTTTCAATTTTAATTGAGAGCCTTGCTGAGTAGAGTAGTTTTGGTTGCAGGCCTTTGCTTTCCATTACTTGGAATATTCCTTGCCATTCCCTTCTGGCTTGTAGTGTTGAGAAATAAGCTGGTAGACTTATAGTGGCTCCTTTGTATGTTACTTCCTGTTTCTCCCTTGCTGCCTTTGATTCTCTGTCTTTAAATTTTGCCATGTTAATTATGCTGTGTCTTGGAATGGGCCTCTTTGTATTCTCCTTGATTGGGACCCTCTGTCCTTCCTGGATTTGTGACTTTTTCTCTTGTCAAATTAGGGGAGTTTTCCATCATTACTTTTTCAAACAGGTTTTCTATTCCTTGCTCCTCTTCTTTTCCTTCTGGTGTCTCTATTATACAGATGTTATTACATTTCACGTTGTCTTGCAGTTTCCTTAACCCCTCTTCATTCTTTTTAAGTCTTTTTTCCTTTTCTTGCTCTTTCTGGGACTTTTTTTCTACCTTGTCCTCCAGCTCACTGATCCAATCCTCTGCTTCATCTAGCCTGCTTTTGATTCCTTCTACTGTGTTCTTCCACTCAGAAATTGCATTCTTCATTTCCCCTTGGCTCTTGCTGATAGTTTCTATGTTCTTTTTTTCATGCTGATAGTGTTCAGTAAGTTCTTTGTAGTTTCCCTGTAGCTCTTTGTAATTTTCACTGTGCTCATTGAGCTTTCTTATAACCATTGCTTTGAACTCAATATCTGATTGTTGACTTGTTTTAATTTCATTTAGCATTCTTTCTGAGGATTCCTCCTTTCCTTTTAATTGGGGGTTGTTTCTTTGTCTTCCCATTATTTGTGAGACTCTTCTTGTTTGCTTCTGCTGATAAATTGATCTTTTTTGACTCCTTGAGTTTGTGGGGTGAACTTCTATGGTAGGAGACCTGTAGGATTCAGTAGTGCAGTTTCCGGGATCTCCTGAACTTGATGGTCTTGGAATGCCCTTTTTGCCATTTATGCCAGCTCTCTGGATGTAATTGGGTTTTGAGTGTTGTTGGGTTATTTTTTGGTGGGTCCTTCCCTCCAGCTAGTTGTCTGAGGGTCACTCTGCCCACCACATTTTGTATGCTGTTGTGCAGGTGCAATCAGGTTGTGCTAAAGCTTATTCTTCTATCTCTCTGAGGTTATAAGTCTTCTCTCTCACTCTTGATTGCTATGAACTTTTTATTATCTTCCGGAGTTCAAATAAACTTGATTCTGACAGTGTATTCCCAGTATTTTCAGTTTTTCTGGATAGGGACCTCCAGAGTACCTTACTCCACCATTTTAACCATCACTCAGTTCTGTGAGTGACATTTTGAAGTTTAAATCATTATGTTAACATTTTAATTGAATAGTGTTTCCTTTTTTTCTGAAAGGAATAATTAATCAAATGAAAGACAAAACTAGAAATTTCTCCAGCATTAATAAACTTGTGAAAATCAATAAAATGATTTATTTCATATATTCAAAGTCAAAATCTCTTTGTATACATATTTTTTTCCAATTCATACAAACATAACAACACTGCTCCATATAAACCTTTGTATAAACATTAAAGGGAATTTATACATCATTTTTTACTCTAGTGCTTTCAAAGCACAAAATGTACAAGTCCACCTGAAGATTCTGTTATCACATGCAAGAACAAATGTCAGGGGCTGGGGCAGCCTCAGGTGCACTTTGAAATGTCTCTAGACAAAATAGAAGAGAGTTGGAGGTAGATTGTTTGGTGACTCTCCCTGCCCCCCTCCCACAGAGAAATAAATTACCCAAATAGCAGCTTTCTTACTCTTTGATTCAAGCTGTCCTGAATATATCATGATTTAAAAGGCACAGCTGGAAATTGTTGAAAACTTTGCTCAGCACACACAAGATTACTAATTGGGTTCTGAACATCTATTCTTTCTAAAGGACATAGTAAGAGCACCAAGTAGTGCTCCACTTGCAGGTGGGCCCTAGTCACTCTGGGAATGCCCAGAACAGCAAAGTTCACATGAGTGAACCCTTATCACCTGTGGTAGGGGTGACAATGTGTGCTGAATTTAACCTGCTGTATTACCTTCCTCAACTGGGAAAAGAAATAACAATTTAATCTTTCAGAGAAGATTCTTAGGGCAAAAGCCAGCTTTTACTGCCAGAGAATTATAAAATAAAAAAAATCTCCACTGTTTTTTCTTAGCTTCTGGAAGGCAATTCCCGTGACTAAAAGGAGTTTCAACAATATTCTGTTCCATACTACAGCACAGAAAACTTGTCCTTTTTTTCTCCTTGGTCTTTGCATTAACATGATGATCTGCTGTTGATGTGATTAACGTTGTTGAGAAGGTGGTGGGAATCTATTTTTTCTAGTACCTTCTCAAGGTACTGAATTAAGACTCGTCTTTTAAACCTAAAAATAAAGGAAAATTTTATTAACCAAAAGATACTTAAAACAGTGCTGGCTATTGTGGCTCAGAGGCTCGAGTGCCAGCCTGCAGACCAAAAGGTCTCTGATTTGATTCCCAGTCAGGGTACATGTCTGGGTTGTGGGCCAGGTCTCCAGATGGAGATGTTTGAGAAGTAACCAACTGATGCTTCTCTCCCTCTTCCTCTCTCCTTCCCCCTCTTTCTAAAAATGAATAAATAAAAAAATCTTTAAAAAATATACTTAAAAAGATACTTAAAGGACTGTGAAATGCAACACACTGTACACAGTACAAGTGGAATTAACAATCCACATAGAATAGAAATGTATCCTCATGTAAAGATGGTTTAGCAAACACTAACAGCGTCCACCTCGGACTGTGGTGAGCCTACAAGGCTCCATAGAGTTGATGAATGAGTTGGACTCAGATAATTCTAAATGCTTCTGATGACAGCTTTAACTGTGAGTGAGGGTCAGGTTTGAGAAAAGCACAGCAGAGACTTTCTCCCCCTGTCCTGCACTGGGCACTACTGCTTAAAAAAGAACAAAAATCTCCTCTTTACACCCACCTTGCAGCTTCCTTGATGGTAAATTCAACAAATTGTTTCTTGACTGCAAGAGGTCCTTGCACGCCTTCGAGCAAAATGAAAATTCTTTCATACTCTGAAAATATTTAAAAAACTTTACTATTTAAAAAAAATACGGATGGGAAACAAAATTCAATCTTTACACATCCTTAGTAATCATTCTTCATGAGGTGGAAAGTTAGTTTGTATTTTAAACACTTAAATCAAAACATCTGTGCATACCTACTAAGGAAATGCTGCAAATACTAATCAAATGTGGGAGGCTGAATAATAGTTCCAAACACTGTTCATGTCCTAATTCTCAAACCTGTGGATATGTTATTTTATATGGCAAAAGGTACTTTACTTTGAAGATATAATTAAGTTATGGGTCTTGAGATGGGGAGATTGCCCAGGTTTGGGCATGTAGGCCCAAATAATCACAGATATCCTTCTAAAAGGAAGGTGGCAGAGTTAGAATCAGAGAAAAAGATGTACAGATGGCAGCTGAGGTTAGAGAGGAGAGAAATTGCTAACATTGTGATTTAAAAGTAGAAGGGGCCATGATCTAAGGAACACAGGCAGCCTGTAGAAGTTGGAAAAGGCAAGGAAGTAGATTCTCTCCAGACCCTCTGGAAGAACTGCTGGCCTTTCAACACCTTCGTGTTAATCCAGTGAAAATTATTTCAGAATTCTGACTTCTCTAAGATAATATTGTTTTAAGCCACAAAGTTTGTGGTAACTTTTTAAGCCACAAAGTTTGTGGTAACTTGTTATAGCAGCAAAAAGGAAACCATTATATCAAATAAGGGGAAAAAAGAGAGAAAGGTATATTGGATTTTTTCAGATAAAGCAAGAGGAGTCACTTTAAATTACGTGGACACGCAATGCTTCCCCAAAATTCATGTCAAGAGAGAGCTTGAATCTACTCTCAATTATACAGGGTGACCTCCCATTATGATTCATAGATGTTCTTTCACTACTTACTTCGTCCAAATTTTCGAACTTCCTTCATTAACTGATGTTTTATATCAGCATTGATTCCTTGTGCCATAGCAGGAGTTATTTGCAATGCATTTGGCACAGTTCTGAATGTGGATGTTACCGAGACTTTTCGATCATATGCAGGGATACTGCAGTTTTTGGTTCCTCCAAGTGCATTACTACTGGGTTTGTGAATCAGGCCATCTTTCCTTAGACTAGTGAAGTCATCAGACAGAGAATCCAATTGGTTGGGTGGAATACCATCTCCTGTTATATTCATAAGTTCTGGTGCAGCAGGTTTTGACAAGAAGACATCAGGTGGGATTTGACCATTTTCCATCTTTTCCTCATGGACATCGTGAGTGACAGTAGCATCTGGAAACCAAATTTAGAAACTGAGCTGTGAGGCAGGTGTGTTACATCAGCTCCACAGGTAGATCCCAGTGCTTCTCAGTTTTGAGGAAATTAGTTGTTTCATAAAGCAAGATGATGTTACCAGATGGAGTCCGAGACCCCTCAAACTGAGCTTAGGAAGATAATACAACTAAACCACCTTCTTTTCCTCATGGTATTATGAATACATATGGAAACTAAGTAGGACAGTGCAACTAATAAATATTCCCAGATCCCTGGCACATGTGGCTTAGTGGTAGCTGTGCTTTACAAGATGAAAAACAGCAAGTCTTGCTTGATGTCATGATTTCTGTAATTGACCTATAAAATGCCATGCTTTTCTAAGCTTCATACCAGACCTCTCTACTTCAAAAGTTCTGAAAGAACAGAGGTGGCCATTAGGTGTGAAGACTCTATGTGCACTCCATAATCAAAACTCCCACCCAGTTTATGATCCTCCTCATCTACCTTTTCAGTCTTAGGAAAGTGAATTTCTTTCTTACTCCAAGTCTGACACCCTACTTCATTTTCTCATCCTCCTCTGTGCCAGGCACTGTGCCAGTAGATAGGGATCAGCAGTGAATGAGATAGAAAAAATCCCAGCCATCACTGAACTTACATTCTAATGGTGAGGTCAGACAGTAAGGGCACAATGAGCAAATGAAATAATGACAATTTATAAATTTTATGTTAGGGAAAAGTAAGCAGGAATGTGACAGAGAGGAGAAGAGGGATCCTCAATGGTTGAGGTGGTCGGGCAGGACCTGAAGGAGGAAAAAGAGCCTGCCCTGTGCACATGCAGACGAAGTTCCAGGCTGTAGTAAGGGCAAGGTACAGAACTCCTAGGAGGCTTCAAGCCAGGACCATAGAGTAAATGACAGAGGCAGAGAGAAAAAGGAGTCAGACAAGACACATGTTAAGAGAAAATGGCAGAAGAAGGTAAAGGGGGATAAACGGTGATGGAAGGAGACTTGACTTGGGGTGTTGAGTGTACAATAAAATATATAGATGATGTATTATAGAACCGTAACACTGAAACCTACATAATTTTATTAACTAATGTCACCCCAATAAATTCAATAAAAATTTAAGGGAGGGAGGGAAGGTGGGAGTGGGAGAGAGATAGAATGAGAATGGCAGGGCCAGGTTGTGCAGATCTTATTGATTAGAGTTGGGCGTTTAGATTTTGTTGTGAGTGTATAGGAAAGTTCATGATGGGTTTTCAGTATGGACACAGCATGACCTGATTTCTGTGTTGATGTGATCACTCTGGCTGCAGAGCAGAAATAAGTTAGACAAAGACAAGATGGGCAGCTTGATAATCAAGTAAGAAGCTACTGTCATAGCTTGGTGACAGACAGATGATGGCATCATAGACTAAGAGATGCAGAGAAATGTGGGATGCAGTGATTATATTGGTCATGAAATTGCCTAGATTAGTCCACATATAGAAGTGAGAGGAGAGTAAAGGAGAAATCATGGTGACTCTATGGTTTTTCACCTGAACCGCTGGGTAAATAGTGCCAGTGGTATGCAGGTACTGGTATACAACTGCTCACAAGAGTGGATTGTGTGCACTTCTTCCTGATCTGGTTTAGTGACCTCACATTGAAAGCTTGATGTCCATAATGTTGGCATTGTTTACACTGTGGAAATCTGCAAACACCACGATCCATGGCTTCTCCACCCTCCCAACCCTTGCACCTATGGACAGCTCTCACAGCTTTACCAGCACACTGCTGGTTGGTGTCATCAGCTGCACTGAGGAAGGCTGTAAGTAGAGCTGTTTCTGAGAGTCAAGGTTATGAGTTTACTTGAAACAAATGAAACCTACTGAGTTTTATATGTCTGTTAGTCAGCTGAGTATAGATGCTGTGTCCTCAGTTAGATTTGAGTCTGGAGTTTGTAACAAGTTGTAGTCTAGGGGTATAAAGATCTGAGTTGTTGAAATATAAATCTTATTTAAAGCCCTAAGACTGCATACGATCACCTAGGGAGAGAATGCAGTGAAGAGGAGAGGCTCCAGAATCAAGTTTTGGGTCCTTACACTATTAAGAGGTGGGAAAAAAGGGGGAATACCAGAAAAGATAATAAAAAAGAGTTGCTATGAAATGGGGAAAAAACAGGAGTTTGTGGTTTCAGGGAACCCAAGAAAGTTTCCATGCAGGAGGCAGTGAACAAGTGTGTCAAATGATGCTAAGTAATGCCAATCTACAGCAGACAGTAGGGCCCTTGATGAGACATCTTTCAGTGCAGTGGGGGAGGCAGAACCAGACTGCACTGGGTTAAAGCATAAAGAGGAGATGATGACATAGAGAGCTAGTGCAGACTGATCTTATTGAGCCCATTTGCTCCTACTGCCTCAGGAACCTGCTCTATTGCTGTGACTTGAATAGCAATTCCAGATGTTGGCACATTATTATGCCTTGCCCTGACCAGGAAAACAGGCTCGTATCTCTCCGTTTTTCCATTTTGTGTTAATTACTATGTAAGTATGGATCTTTCTCCCCTCATAGAAATTGAGATTTTTGAAACAGAGTCTCTGCTTCCCCCCTTCCCCACGCCCTCTGTACCTACCACATCGATGACTTCATATTGGTTTACTTAATGAAAACAAAAGTGAATACAAAAGAAATGATACAAATGGAACAAAATTATTTAGTGTCTTAGTCCTCTAGGAGCCATAAGGAAATCACAACCACTACTCTATACCTGTATATACAAGGGTGGGCTTTATGAGGTTTGGATAAGATGGGAACCACAAGGCTGAGGGTGGTCCCTTTCCGCCCACATGGTTAGTTACAGTAGGTGGTGTTTGTGGTTTCCTCAACAGCAGGGACATACTCCGCCTTCTCTTAGATGACAGAGGGCTGTTGGGTTCTCCAGGACGTTTCACTTTGTTTTGTGGCCCTGCTACAAATTCATCTGCTTCATCAATCATCATTCCCTAAAAAACATCAATGGACATATTCCATTAAAGACAACACTGGAAGCTCTCTTCATATGCATATATAATCATGTATTACATCATCAACATTGGTCTTAATCATGGGCCAAATATTTATCATGCCCCACACAAACTCTGTTCTCAGAAAATGCTACTCAATTTTAATCCAGTCTAAGTGGAACAAGGAGGGAATGAAAATGTAAGGTTTTGCCCAAGATCAAGCATAATACAATCATGATTAACCAGAAAGCTTGAAGAATGACCAACTTTCCACAACCATAATGGGAATAAACACAGTGACTTTTGAAGAAGTATAAACCCTTCTGAATCAACCCTTGACAAGGGAAATTATCCCTTTTTGTATGCTTTTGTGCCTTATACTCATCATTAAGAAATATTGATTATCACTGTACGGAGTGCTGCATGTAAATGATAAAGAGCAGACAGACAACATTGTAATTCCCCCAACAGCAATCTTACAGAGATTCATATATGTCTACCTTGGTGATAGACAAGGATGAGGAACTTTTCATTCTTGGAGCAGATAAAAGATGAGAGCCTCTTATACAGAAGGTTAGCTAAAAACTGTTCTCATCCGAGGATAGCCGTAGAATGTACACTTGCATCACTTTAGTAAAATCATGATAAATAATTTTTCCAAAGCATTTTTCAAAGCAAAACAGTACAGAAAGGGAAAACATATTCACTAGCATTTACTACATGTCAGGTAATGTTCTAAATGGTATAGATGTACTAACTCAATCCTCCAGAGAGCTCCATGAGTTAGATGTAATAATTATCCCCAGTGCTGCAAATGAGGAAACAAAGACACGGCAAGATTCAGAAAAACTCCAATTAATTGAGGATTGGGATGAAGTGGAATACCTTTCAGTCTAGTTTTGTTACAGAAGACATTATTGCATGGTCTGCACCTTAATGGTCTCCTCCTTGAGTACAGATAGAATATTCTTTGTCTTCATGGTCAAATGGTCAAGTCAGTCTGTGTGTGTGTGTGTGTGTGTGTGTGTGTGTGTGTGTGTCTCCCTCTGTCTGTCTGTCTCTCTCTCTCACACACACACCCTTATATTTAGATCTCTAGTAGGACAATTCAAATAAAGCAACATCACTTCGTACTTCATATTTCAAGAGGAGCACTTCACCACTATCTAGATAGAGCACTAGACCTCTGAATAATGGAAACAAGAAATACATGGTGATTTCAATATTAAATGAATTAGTACATGGAGGTGGGAATGAATACAGACTCTGGAACTGCAAAGATATGGGTTTAAATCCTGGCTCTTATTAGCTTGTGTCACTTAAGGTAAATCATTTTACCACTATGAACTTTGATTTCTCTTTATTAAAGAGCAGATAGTAATACTCATCTGCAGAATGGTTGTTAACATTAAATGTGATCATTTCAGACATCAACTCCTACTAGGTACTCAATAAGCGTCAGCTATTATTTTCTTCAACCAAGACAATCCCGCACCAGGAAGCTCCCACTTTCTATTCACAAAGAGTCCTGGAGTCATATTTTATCTTTTAAATAAACATGAAAATCTCTTATTTATATTCATCTTACCAAGAAGAAATGAATTATAGCAAGAATAGCACAATTTGGGCAGACATAGAAATAGGTATCTTACCTTCTTATCTTGTTTAAATGGATTGCCAAAGGTATGCAGTCTTTTGGGTTGATCTGGATCAATCTCTCGAAGTGGTGAAGCCAATGTTTTTAGATATTCCTGATAGTTACCCATTTGTGCGACTGGAACACTGTGAAGGGAATCTGCCAAATCACCAGAAAAGAAACAGATGCCATATAACTTAAGTGTATGGTCTTTTTGAGAGGACATGATCATAGTTTGCTTAGTAATATATGCAAGGTCTGTCCAGAAAGTATCCATCCGTGTACTATGAAAAAGACATTTATTGAACTTGATACAAGATACAAGAAACACTGTACACAAGACAATGACACCTCCATACCCTTCAAAGTAGGCACCTTGGGACCTTACACAGTTCTCCCAATTGCTGTCAGCTGCCCCACTGTATGTTCCTGAATCTCATTGATGGTCTGAAATCTCTCCCCTTTCATAGGTGATTTTAGTTTGGGGAAAAGCCAGAAGTTGCAGGGCACTAAATCTGGGCTGTAGGGCAGCTGAATCACCTGGGTGATTTCATGTTTCACCAAAAAGCTGCACAAGACGTGATACATGAGTGGGCACATTGTTATGATGAAGCTGCCAATCACCAATTACCCATAGCTGTGGCCGTTTTCATCATATTGCATCTCTTGACTGACAAAGAACCTTGAGGTAGTACCCCTTATTAATTGTTTGGTCTGGAGGAGCATAAGTGTGATGGACAACACCTTGTGAACCAAAAAACACAATTAGCATGGTCTTGATCTTGCTGCAACTTTGCTGTGCCTTCTTTGGGTGTGGAGAACCAGGCAACTTCCATTGGGATGATGGGGCCTTCATTTCTGAATCATAGACATAGACCCACAATTCATCTCCAGTCATGATCCTCTTGAGGAAATGTGGTTCATTGGTAGCAGTTTGAATCAAGTCATTAGCAACTGCAGCATGATGCTCCTTCTGCTCTGGTAGCAGAAGCCACGGAATGAATTTTGCCACAACGTGTTTCATTCCAAGATCCTGAGTCAAAATCTGAGACACAGTAGTTTTTGGAATCCCCACATCAGCTTCTAGTTATTACACTGTCACTAACTGCTTTATTGTTTGCAGCCCATACACATTTAATATTCTCAGATGTTCTGCTTGTTGCAAGCTTTCAGAACATGTATCACTTTCAACAGATTCTTGACCATCTTTGAAGGATTTGTGCCACAGTTTTATTTGTGCTGCACTTATTGCATCATCCCTGAAAGCCTTCTGAATCATCCAAATAGTTTCCACAGAGGAATGTTCAAGCTTAACACAGAATTTGATGCAGATTTGTTGCTCTACTCACTCAGTCGTTTTGAATGTGACTGCCACCCAGTACACATGCTCACTCAACGGCATCTACTGTGCCCATTGACTAGCACAGTCAAGTTGTCATTGTCCATGCATGGGCCACTCTCCATTCCAGTCCAGTCTCCTTGGCTGCCAGGTTACATCGATATTGCACAAACCATTCTCATTATATTAACTATGGTTGGACTTTTTCTGGACAGACCCCATATGTTGGCATGTGATAGTCTAAAACCTCAAATCTAGCATTCTGGGACCTAAAATCATCTCTTTTCATCCCACTCATTACCAGTCTACCAATACTACTGCCTACAAGCTTAAATCACTATTTCAGGAAGAAACTCTGTTAACCTTCAAACCAGGTTTGACAACGGGCTGACATCTCTTATACTACCACCCCAACCCAAAACACCATATTTGGTCTGTGTTTCGAAGAGCCTAAGCTCCATGGTTTTCTGTTATTATCCAGACAACCTTCGTTAGTGGGTCTCACCCTCTTGGAGAATTTGGTTAAAGCTACAAGCTCTTTTCCTAGAAAAGTCCTCCTCTCCCCACAAAACTTAATGTATAATTTCAGGAGGTTGGCCAGGCTAAGATTTATACATTTTACTGGAAAAAATGACCCTATTTAAAATGAATGAAATAGAGTATAGAGGAATTGTACACTGTCACCAATTATCCTGGACACTATCAGGTTCATTCTTTTCATGTAACTGAGGAATTATGAACTGAATTCACCACAGTGGGCTGAATGATACAGTATTGGTGCATGCAATTTCCAAAATCTGACAGATTGAGGTTCTGCCACTTTCCAGCTCACCAACCCTGGGCGAACTACTAAAATGTTCACTCTCAGTTCTCATATCATAAGACAGGCATAAAATATTATCTATTTCATGGGTTTATTTTGAGGCTTGTAGGAGTTAAAGCATGGGTTGTATGATATATGCACCGATTAATGTATACTTTTCCTTAAACCTCGGAATAATAAACTCGTGCCTGGATAGATACAGGGATTTAGTGAAAACAGACATTCTAAACATTAAAATATTACAAAATAACCTAATCATTACATAATAAACACCACTTACATCAGGCTTGGCATTTTCCTAATCAACAAAGATGATTTTTATGTTTATTTACCTTCATCTTGTCCAACAATAAACTTGTGTGTTTTCAGCAGATTGGATCTCATTCTGGTTAAGTGGTCTAAAAGACCTCTACGTGAAACATCATAGGCATTTCTATATGTCTGAGGTTTCAAGTCCTATTTGAAATGAAAGAAATAATTTCAGTTACTCCTGAAGCTTTTAATATAAAAATACAATTCTTAACCCTCTTAAAATCTTAGTGAAGGACTCTACATTCAATACAATTGACTACAGTAGAATTTTCCCAGTGGGAAATTTACACTTTGCTGGCCTTGTTCTGAATTCTAATAGACTCACAAAGTATTAAAGCCACTGGGAATATCCTTTTTCAAGCATGTCATTCAACTCCAAATTCTGAGAATCATGTTTGTGGCTGCCTTTCAGGCCCACTGCTTATAATCTAGATGTGTTCTTCTGGCACCATGGAGGTGAGTTGCTACAATCTCCCTTCAGAAAGCAATGGCTTATCCTGAGAAGAGTGCAGTTAGCTGAACTTAGAGATCTACAGAAGCATTTGAACTGAGGCCATGCATGCCCCAAGATGCTCCCTGCCAGTGACTAAGAATGGTGGGGGAGGGGTGTTAGGGCCTGGCCAGTTCTGCCCAATGTGAAGCTCCTCTATGGGAAATCTTGGTGCCAGAGGTCCCTTTGGGCAGGCCAAGATTTTCTCCCAGCTATACCAATGTCTGAGGCTCTTCATAACCATTCCTTCCTTGCAACCCCTTCCTTAAACTCCAGAGCATACTAAATCAGCAGTGTAATCTAAAGGCTCTCCCTGCTTACTCCTGTTCCCTCTCCCTTTATCTTTTACAGAAATTACCCCCTAAACATATCTTGTATATTTAATTCTATATTGGCATCTGCTGGCAGGATAATCCCTAAGCTGGTCCGTCAATAACTATAAGGTACAAAACAGAATTGTAATTATTTAAAAACTAAAGTAATATGAAAGACATAAATATATCAGACAAGTTCAAACACAAACTATTTATGTTATAATTTACCTTGTTTAATAGTCCTATCTGAAAGCCAGCAAATTCTTTGGTATTCAATTCTGTCAGTTTTGGTGAAGTTTCCCCTATGATTTCTTTCAATAGTTTTCTAAAATTTTTACTGTGAGTCAAGGACACACTGCCTCCAGAATGATTTTTCACTTTGATTCCAGTTTCCTGGGGAGGTTTCTTCCCCACTGATGCTAGAATTCGTTCTGACTCTAGTTTGGTCTAAAATGAAAGTACACAGTATGTTATAAAAAGATCTATATTATCACTGTCATTTTTACTACTTAAGAAAGATAATACTTTAAGAACCACACAGAAAAATTTTCAATTGTAAATCACAGAAAAAAGGGTAATTAAACATTTTCCTGTGCTTCTCTGTACTACCACAGCAAACAGGGGTGGGGTGGGGGGCTAGAAAGACAAATAACTTCATATGGTTTTTTATCGTGTCTTGTTTCAAAATTATGATTGAATTGTGGAGGGAATGGAAACCAAGGAGAAGAATTAAGTCATAAAAATTTAACATCACATTTTGTTACTGTAAAACCTAGTCTACATATTCATAAAGGCTTTAAGGCCCTGTATTTATAAATGTAAACTTGTGCTAAAATTCAGATTATATAGATTAGTATTATATTTTTTAAAAATCAAACTTTTATTTCTAATATTGAACCATCCAAAAATTAATGCTTAATAAGTATTACCAATAATATGTAATATATGCTCAGTGTTTCTTACTAACTTATAACAAAAAATGCTCTTACTAAACACTATTATACCATATTGATAAATAGTGCTTAAAAGTGTATTGTAACAACGTATTTGGCATATTTTGTGATTTACATACATCTGAACCAGTTCAAAAAACACTGGTGACATACTTATTAAATTAGTAATTAGAGCTATTTTAAATTAGTAATTATCTTTTCTTTTTTTCTAAAAGGTGGAATTCCACCAATGTCCAGTAAGCTCAAAATAATTTTGAATTTTTTGTGGTTTGGTTGGAGATATTCATTAATTTTCCCTAATTATTGGAATTAAGTATGTTTTATTATTTTTAATCAAGTCATGATATAAGTGATAAGAACAAATGAAGGGTCTGTTTCCATAAATGGTCCTGAAAGCTCATTTATAAAATTATATAAGCAATGTATCCCAGAAAGCCCCAGAACTTGCATGACTTTCTACTCTGTTCATTATTCTTCCTTGTGGCCACACCCTGCTGACACAGCCTTAAAGGCCTAAAGTAAACATCAAATAAAATATGTAAATCAATAGATCAATAAATAAACAATAACCCAAAAGAAAACATTAACAACAAAAATATATCAGCAGAGAAAAAGGGGGTTAAGAAGACACTTGATAGACCAAAAATCTGGGTTTGCCTTTCCTTTCTTTCCATTTATGACCACACTGGGCTGGTGAGAGCTGTTAGACTCCAGAGCATACTTAAGTTTTTTGTCAGTCCTCAGCAAGGTGTGTCAGCATCCCAAATTGTGGAGGCATTTTGGGTCTTTAGTGAAATATTACACTTTCTTGGTTACTACTCTATGTTTTTTAAAGGCCCAACTTCCAAACATATCCAAATTAAAGCTTTTAGTCACTGAAAATGCTACTACTGTTCCCTACCTGGGAATACATTTGTGCATAAGAAAGTAAAGCTGCTACATAAGTTTGTCATATAACATAATGCATTTGTATGGTAGTAAAGCTCTAACTCAGTAGTTCTCAAACATTTCCATCCTGCAAGAATGGACTAGGTAAAGGTGAGAAGTATGATAAGTAGGGGTGAGTGGAGGATGAGGTACTAATAGAGAGGGGCAGGCAAGGGACAAGGTGAATAATGGTAAATGAGGTGTGGGTATAAAGTAACAGATGGAGGGCAAGAAGAGAGGAGATTGAACTCCACTCTTCAGGTCCCCTTGGGTCTATCACCCTGTAGTATGAGGAATACTGGTCTCATCTCCCCCTTTTCAAGAAAAAGCATATGGATATTTATTGCCTAAAAACTAATTTCAGGCAAGTCATTTAATCATACCATGCCTCAATGTGCTGACCTATAGAAGGGGATGCTCTAGCCCAATGTGATTTTAGGAAGAACTAGGTTGAGGATAGCCTCTGTCCCTCTTAGGCCACAAAATATCAACCAGCTTGTGGGTAGGACAAACTGGCAAGCAAAAGGAGAAATGGCACAGCATCAGATGATACTGACAGACCCTTAACTGCAGTTTAATGGTGAAGCTAGAAGCCATAGAGAATCACATTAATACTAATCCATAAAGTGTAGAAATATATACACATTTAATTTGAAAAGTTACAATTACACTAGAGAATAAGGAAATGCACTTCTGAGGGCAAAGGATTTTTGTTTGTTTGTTTTTACCAATACTACCTGTTGGCTGAGTTTTTTAAGGTAAGAGATAACACTGTAACTAAGTCCACAATCTAAATTATCTGATATCAGATTTGGAGCTCCCATCATCCTTAGTGCTTTCTTTAATGGCTATAAGGAAACAAAATACACAACAGTAAGAATAGAATAAATCTTAAAATACTCAAAGTTCAGTTATAAGGGGCAAAGGGATATGATTCATTTCTTAGAAGTCAAGGTGCTGCACATAAAACCAAACATGGAACATTAAAAAGTGGCAATGAAAACAGCAGAGAAGTAAGGAACAGAAAGTAAAACAATCAGAAAAGAGTGGGATAAGAAGAGCAAGTAATAGCAAATTCAAACAGGTAAATTCTTTCAGTCTTAATTCCCAAGTCATAAAATTATTTCATATTGCAATTTATTGTGCACCCCATTCCTGCCATGGTAAATATTACTAACACACCCCAATTTCTCCTCCCAGTGACACCAGATACCATGGTTCTGCCTTTTCACCTCTAGAAACTTGACTTCAAGTTTACCATATCCACCTCTGAAATGATTCAATAAATCATGATTAAGATTATGTGACCAGTTCAAAATCATCAGGAATATGTATCTCAATGGTAAAAACTGAAATGAGGCCAAGTAACTTTTAACTCTTTTTGGATCCCAACCCTTTGCCCCTACATAAGTGCTTCTACTTCATGTTGTGTCTAGGACACATTTTAACAGGCAATAAGTAAATATGTCTTCAGAATTTTTTTCAGAGGGAAACTCCATATTGAGAATTTCTAGAGTTAAAAAGGAAAGTTAATATAATACATGAATCCAGACCTTCTTCAATTCCAAAATTATAACTTCATAAGGTTTATTTTAATAAGAGAAATATAGATGTGTTTTATAAAAATAACCATGGCAGTTAAAGGAAATAATATAAACAAAACAGTTCTCTTTGTTCTACTATGACACCTCCAAGCACTTATACATAATTTGAGAAGACAATGGCAACACAAATATTTATAAATTAAAAAAATATCTCATTCCGGGGGTAAAGTTTTTGATTCAATATATATTTCTTGAGGCAAGAATCATCATTGATACATTTAGTACATATATACACACATAATACATACTAATAGGTAATATGGAGGCAGAGTTTTTAAGTAGCTGTCAAAAGCCTGTCGCCACTTCAGATTTGGCTTAAGCTTGTGAACTTTAAACAAGTCATCTGTAAGAGAAAATCAAATAAAATATTACATTATTCCGATCCCAAGTATCAAGATCTAAATCAAGCAACCCACTTTTTTTTTTTGTCTCTTCTGATGGCTGAGTAGTATTCCACTGTATATACGTATTACATCTTCTTCTTTTTTTTTTTAACAAAAGCACTAGTATGTTTTATTAGGTAAAATCTGAACAATAATCTTTAGATCAATTTATTGGTAATTTTTTTTTAAATTTTATTTTAATCATTGTTCAAGTACAGTTTTCTCCCCTTTACTCCCAATCAAGCCCACACACCCCTCCCTCCCAACTTCCCTCCCATTACCGCCCTCCCCCTAGTTTTTATCCATGTGTCTTTTAATTTTGTTCCTGTAAACCCTTCTCCTTTTCCCCTGGAACTCCCTCTTCTCTCTCCTCTGGTCACTTTCTGCCTGTCCTCTATTTCAGTGTCTTTGACTATATTTTGCTTGTTTCACTGTTTTGTTGTTTAGGTT
The DNA here is from genome assembly GCA_004024845.1 of Tonatia bakeri. Classification (NCBI taxonomy): domain Eukaryota; kingdom Metazoa; phylum Chordata; class Mammalia; order Chiroptera; family Phyllostomidae; genus Tonatia; species Tonatia bakeri. Next base: position 37,902 of record PVIA01005251.1, read on the forward strand.
CCTGTTAAAGGTGAGATCATATGGTATTTATCTTTCACTGCCTGGCTTATTTCACTTAGCATAATGCTTTCCAGTTGTATCCATGATGCAACCCACTTCTATTATATCATTTCCTGGAAAATTCAAGCTTTAATTACATTAGATGAATCTTTCATTGGAGTTCATTTGTCTTTTTTTTGGTACTATTTACCAAAGTTCTATATAGTATTTTTCTAGAAAATGAAATGAATTCTCAAGTTATATATTTCTCTTTTGCCTTGTGAAGCTACATAAAATATAATATTACAACACTAACTCTGATCTATGTGAAATATTTTTTGACCTTTTACATATTGGCAACTCAACTGTCATGATTTTCACTTGACAAGGAATCCATGGTCACTGGTTGATGGAATATTAACTTTATCTAAATAGAGGATGTGAAAAACAACAACAACAAAACTGAACTCATACCAAGAACAGATTGGTGGTTGCCAGAGGTAAGCATGGGGTGGGAGATGGGCAAAATGACTGAAGGTGGTCAAGTAACACAAACTCCCAATTACAAATAAGTCATGTGAATGTTATGTACAGCACAGTGACTATAGTAAATAGTACTGTAGTGCATATCTGAAAGATGCTAATAGTATATCTTAAAACTTTTCATTTTAAGATAAAAATTGTAACTATGTATGGTAATGGATATTAACTAGACTTACTCTGGTGATCATTTTACAATATATACAAATATTGAATCATTATGTTATATACCTAAAACTGATATGTTATATATCAATTATATTTCAATAACAAATAAACAAACAAATATGCTGTCATACTTTTTGCTGAAAGACCAAAATAAGAGTCTGACCAAAGTATATGAGCACAAAAGTTAAGTCTCTAATTTCCAGGTAATGATGGCAAGCTCTAAATTATGTTTTGAATTCTCTACAATCAGCCTAAACTTTGTTAGCCATATTTCCCCCTTTTTATTTCTTTGATTTCAATGGTCATACATTTTAAGCCAAACTTTGAGTCTCTGAAATATTAGTTAACAATTGAGTACCAAATGGGAGTGGGATTGAGAGGATGGATAAAAAAGGATAAGGGAATAAGAAGTGCAAATTAAGACTTACAGAATAGTCACCAGGATGTAAAGTATTGCATGGGGAATACAGTCAATAGTACTGTAATAACTATGTGTGGTGCTTGGTGGGTACTAGACTTATTGGGATGATCACTTAGTAAGTTATATAATGTATAATCACTGGGTTGTATATCTGAAATTAATATAATATTGTATGTCAACTGTAATTGAAAAATAAAAAATATTTTAAAAGATTGGGCGATGGCACTAGTAAAAGCAAGTAGAAATGTTATGTTGAAGTTTAAATTCTGCACAACTAAATATGTTTCTTGAATATCATGTGCATTAATACAACTAAAGATATTTCCCTTAAATAAGCAGATCCCCCTATCATTTCACACTTATAATTCATTATTTTAATAAGTTAAATGCATTCTACACACCACAAGGAAATTTCTAAAACACCTCATTATTTCCTTCTAAGGGTAAGACAAAACATTCTTTTCTAATGTAATAATTCAAAATTGACATCCACAGACATCAACAGGAACCTGCCACACTTACCATAAATACCAAAGATTTTTATAAATTCATCTTGTATTTTGTTTCTTCAGGTTTTATTGGTTCTTATCCAAAAAACAAATGCTTTTACTTCCAATGACAAGGCAATTCCTATGCCATATGCATAATTTCTCTACAGATAGGGATGTTCTTTGAAATTCTGAATTACTTTAGTTAAGGAGTAACTCCGTATTTTCTTCCTTTTACTTCTATAAATAAATTACTCACTCCTGCTGAAACTAATTTAAATAAATTTATGAAGTCATAAAATGGAGTTTTTTTGTTCCTTTGAATCAGAGTATAAAGAACAAAGAAAAAAGATCTAAAGAGACTGCTGGCTCATTGTAGCACGCAGGTCTTTTAAAGACCATTAAAAAAAAAAAGACCATTCGTATCTTAACAGAAAGGAATGAGAAACGATGGCAATATCATGTTACACTGTGTATTTTTTGTGAAGTCTGTTGGGAACTAGGCAGATTTTGGAAACTAACTGACAAATTTAAATTCCACAAGACTGGAGAGAAATTTAGATATAAATAGATTAAATAATGGAAGTCAATAATAGTCTTAATATTTCTAACACTGCTGATTGCAATAATCTACCCAGGAGTCAATTTAATCTAATTATTTCTTGTCGTATTTTTTTTGAAAAAGGGGTGGAAGAAAGAAAGAAAATCTTCCACAGTCTAAATTAAGGGTACAGAGAGTTTAGTCACTAACTCTATAGCTCAAAATGATTTCCATGGTATTAAATTTCCATTCACACGGAGTCTCTAGGAGGATATAGTAAAGGTGTCATAAACAATTAGCTAATCAACATTTGAAAGACAAGGAAGTGAGTGTAGGCTGAAATTTAAATGATATTGCCAACACCTCAAAAACTAATGACATTTTGTCTTCCAGTTCCTTTCTCCCCATTCCCTGCTTTAAAGAGGATGCAGACAAGGATCTGAAAGTCAGCCACATAGTTAGCTGAGTGAGCTTTGAGAAATTACTTCGTCTTTCTGTGCCTCCATTCCATCTATAGAATCAGTTTAATGATAACTGCATTACACACAAGATTGTTCTCAGAACTAGATTATGTACATGAAAATACTGTATAAAATGAAACTGAATATATAGTGATTAATACACATCAAGTTATCCTCTTTCCATTATTTTCTCTTGCTTCTCCTGGTCTCAATATGGAGCTAGTTCTTCATTAAACAAACAAACAAACAAACAGGTGAATTGAATGTGGTATGTTAAAGAAAAGTTGTCATAGATGCCTTAATTTCTGTAGTTATTGGTCCTCAACAAAAACAAATAATAATTTCCTAGTTTCCTAATTGAGAGAGAATCTTCTTGCCAACTACGATAATCTGGTTACCAATTTACTAACCTGATTCTTCTGGTAGTTCATTGATTCAATTAAGCTTCACTATCTATCCCATGTAAGTTTTAATGCTTAAATAATTAAACCTTAACTACTTTTGATGGAAATCTTGAGTTGACAAAGAAACAGGAGTCATCTTTATGGACAAGTATTGTACTATGCAGTAATGTACTATGCAGTGATGCCTCCTGGCATTATGTAGTGTATTAACTTAACTTGCTTTTTTCTAAATGCCCTGCCCACTAAAACTGCAAAACTGTCCTATATCTTTATATTACATCTTTAGGATAAAATAGTGCCTTCAATAGATACTAAGATACTATAGCTATTAATAATGACAATATTAATAATAAAGCTAATAATATTATCAAGCAGTATTTTCCAGGTGAGTTCTGTACAATTTACTGTATTTTTTTAAAGATTTTATTTATTTATTTTTAGAGAGGGAAGGGAAGGGGGGGGAGAGAGAGAGAGAAACATCAGTGTGCGGTTGCTGGGGGCCATGGCCTGCAACCTAGGCATGTGCCCTGACTGGGAATTGAACCTGCGATGCCTGGTTCGCAGCCCGCACTCAATCCACTGAGCTACACCAGCCAGGGCTGACAATTTACTGTATTAATTAATCCCAACTCAATCCCTTTGAGGTAGGAACTATCATTATTCTCACTTCATAGATGAAATAACTGAAGCGCAGAGAGGTTAAGTATCTTATCCATGGTCACAAAGCTAGGAAACAGCAGAGCCAAGATTCATACCAGGATAGCTAAGCCCTACAGTCCATACTCTTATGCACTATGGAAGCTACATAACCCAGAAAGTGAAGTAATGGTAGAAATGTAAAGAGTGTCTATTTCAGAACCTCAACATGAAACCCAAGTTTGAGATTCATGGGCACAAGGACCTCCAGCCTCAAAGGCTATGAAAACCCCATGTTTCTTAGAATATACAAGTTATAGAAAAGCCTGGAAATGGGTATATGAAGCCAAAGGGCAGAATGGGAACTGAGTCAAGGATCGGATGGCCCTGAAATGAACATGTGGGTTTAGGGAGGGGGAAGAAATGAAAGATGCCTCAGAGGTTTCTGGTTTGGGATATTTGCAAAGGGATCACGATGCTTTAGGTAGGACTGGATTCTCAGTGTTTTAAGTAAATGAGGACCAGGTTAAATACCACATATGTCTCTGTGGTGTTAGAAGACATTTCAGAGAGAAGGGAAAGTTGGTATTTAGGGAATAGAGTGATACGGACTAAGAGGCAACCAGGAAGACAGTATTAGGATTTGACCTTACATAGTACTGGGAACTCTGAGAATGTGGCAACTTAAGCACAGAAGGTTTGAGGCAAAGGAAGATCTGAATGCTTCCTCTTAATTGTTACGTCCTGTCCACATCTGACCTCTATTACCTGTAAGACCAGCCAAGACCAATTTTAGAGGGTGGGTCTTGCTATTATAAAGTGCTATGTATCTCAATTTCTGATTGAAGATCAGCTGTTCTACTTAGGGGAATTTTCATATAATGATTTGGAAGGCAACCTGAGTTTAGAACCAAGATGAAATACTGGAATTCAACCCATAATAGTTCTAAAGGACTTTTCTACTGCCCTGCAGTAATGAGGGTACCTTTACCCCTATGGTGACGGTGGAGACCATGTGAGGATAAGAAATGAGGAACCCCTACTTCTCCCAACCAGGATGATATCATTCTAGTGAGGATCCAGACCTCCTATTCCTGCACAGCAATAACAAGGAGTCCCCTTCTTCTGGGGGTCAACAGAGGCCAATTGGGGAACCTGGACTTCTACCCCCTTGGCACTAATGAGGCAGTACCTCAAAATCTCTGCCTGAGAAATGTGAGAGGAAACAAGACAAAACAGAAGGTTTAAAGACTATCCAGAGATTCACAATACTGAAAATGTTCAGGTTTCAATTGAAAATCATTCACCATACCAAGAACCAGGAAGATCTCAAAACAAATTCAGAATGACAATCAAGAGACATTAACACCAAAATCACAGAAGGGGAAGGGTCAAGTCGAGGAACATGTGCAAAGGACCCATGAACAAGGACAGTGGGGTGGAGACTGTCTTTGGGAGTGGAGGTTGGACAGGGCAGGAGAGAGCAACAGGGGGAAAATGGGGACAACTGTGACTGAACAACAATACAAAATAATCAGGAAAAGAAAAGGGCAAAGGGTGAAAAATCAGGACAACTGTAACAGAATAACAGTAAAAATGATTAAAATATTCAGTATAGGTTTAAAGGGCCAATCGTAATAAAAAATATTTCAACAACCAATTATAAACACAATGGAAACAAATGAGAGAAAATTAAAAGACTCAGCAAAGAAATAGAAAGTGAGAGTTGAAGATATAAAGAACCAAATGGAAATCTCAGAATTGAAAAAAGCAATAACCAAAAAAATATCACAACGGGTGGGCTCAAAGGCAGAATGGAGGGTAGAGAGGGCATAGTAAACTGGAAAATAGAATAGAAATCGCCCAATATGGCCCTGGCTGGTGTGGCTAAGTGGATTGAGTGCCAGCCTGCGAACCAAAGGGTCATTGGTTGGATTCCCAGTCTGGGCACATGCCTGGGTTGCAGGCCAGGTCCTCAGTAGGGGGCATGCAAGAGGCAACCACACACTGATGTTTTTCTCCCTGTCTTTTTCCTTCCCTTCTCTTCTCTCTAAAAATAAATATATAAATCTTTTAAAAAAGAAATTACCCAATATACATAACAGAAAACACACTTCCCCCCAAAATGACCAGATATATGATTTGCAAATTTTCCCCATTCCATTGATTGCCTTGTCACTCCATGGGTTGTGTCCTTTGATGTACAAAGGGTTTTAAGGTTGACGTAGTCCCATGTGTTTATTTTTGCTTCTGTTCTCTGTGTTTTTGGTGTCATGTCTATTTTTATTTCTTATAACTGCATGTAAATCTACAGTTTTCTCAAAATAAAATGTGTACTTAAAATAGAAAAATAATACTATTTACAGTTTAAATAAAGAGTACCTAGTGTAATCCTTCACTGTATAATCTAAAAACTGGGATCATAAAGGTAGCTTGTTTTGTCAGAACATAATTTTATTCTCCTACTATAAACCTTGATCAATGATTCAGGGTCAAAATGTAATATCAAAACATGGAATTGGAATGAGCAAAAAAGAAGAAAACTAAAAATTATTATATTGAATTAAAAACCAAAACACACAAGTAAAAAAAAGAAAAAGGGGTAAGTAAATCCGCAAAACACAGGGAGTTTTTGTTGGTAGCCTTATTAATCAGAGACATAACCTATATTGTACATCAGTGACAATCACCTTTTAGAAGATACTTTTAGATGAAGAAATAAAGAAAATAGACTACACAGAACAATCATGCTAGTATATTTATGATGACCCATTCTTAACCTTAACTTGGGACTTTTGAACCCATATAAATGCAATAAAAAATTACGCAACATGGAACACTTAAAAGAATTGCTGTTTTGGGACATTTAATATATATATAGTGTTTATAGTGCTAAAAATAAATCTTATGTTTTTAAAAATAATTTTTATTTTTCAATAAACAGAAGATGGATAAAAGACAAATATAAATCATGCCACCATAAAAGTCTTAGAGGAAAACATAGGCAGGAAAATCTCAGATATTCTATGCAGGAATATTTTCATGGATATGTCCCCTAGAGCAAGGGGCATAAAGGAAATAATAAAACAAATGGGACTTCATCAAATTAAAAAGTTTCTGCATGGCTAAAGAAAACATCAGCAAAACGAAAAGGGAACCAACTGTACGGAAAAATATATTTGCCAATTATATCTTGGACAAGGGTTTGATCTCCAAAATATATAAAGAACTCACACAACTCCATACCAGGAAGACAAACAATCCAATTAATAAATGGTCAAGGGACTGTAATAGACACTTCTCCGAGGAGGACACACAGAGGGCCCAGACACATATGAAAGGATGCTCAGCATCACTAGCCATCAGAGAGATGCAAATTAAAACCTCAAGGAGATACCACTTCACACTGGTCAGAATGGCCATCATAAACAAATGGACAAATAACAAGTGCTGGTGAGGTTGTGGAGAAAAGGGAACCCTAGTACACTGTTGGTGGGAATGCAGACTGGTACAGCCACTGTGGAAAACAGTATGGAATTTCCCCCAAAAACTAAAAATGGAATTGCCTTTTGACCCGGCAATTCCACTGCTAGGATTATACCCTAAGAATCCTGAAACACCAATTCAAAGGAACCTATGCACCCCAGTGTTCATAACAGTGCAATTTATAATAGCCAAGTGCTGGAAACAACGTAAGTGTCCATTATTAAATGAGTGGATCAACAAAACTGTGGTACATTGACACAATGAAATACTATACAGCAGAAAGAAAGGAGCCTCTACCCTTTCCTACAGCGTGGATGGATCTGGAGAGCATTATGCTAAGTAAGGCAGGCAGTGAAAGACAAACACCATACGATCTCACCTATAAGAGGAACCTAATGTACCCATCTGATATCATACATAGCTATTACAATATTATTGAGTATATTCCTTATGCTGTACTCGGCTATTGTAAGTTTGTACATAGCCTTTGTACAGTTTTTATAACTGGCAATTTGCACAACTTAATCCCTTCTCCTTTTTCACCCAAACCCCTAAACCCCTCCCATCTGGCAGTCATCAAAAGGTTCTCTATATCTGTGAGTTTGCCTCTGTTTTACTCTACATATACATGAAATCATACGCTATTTGTCTATATCTGGCTTATTTCACTTATAATAAAAATATTATGCTTTTAATGATTATTTAAAACTCAGTAAAGGTTTGGTCCTCAAAAATTAAGAAACTCCACCAAATAAAAATGCTCACAACTTCAAACTAGAAGGATACCATATGGTATTATATTACTCTAAACAGATGTGGCTCTTTAAATGAGAAAAAAAATCTCAACACAGGTTTTTGGTGATATCTGAGTAACAGCTTGTGGAGTTGATCCTTTTAGAATATTGCCATGGAAACGACAGCTTCTACAACTACAATTATTGTAGAATTTACTCTTGTACCTAAAACAAATGCCTCAAGAGCATTGAATATTCTTTTGTGGAGGAATTAGTGTGAGCCAATACTACTACAGAAGTCCTATTTTCTGAAGAAAACCATCATACTTTTGGAGCGTTAATCCCAATCAATGGTATTTTTTTGGCCTAAACTGGTCTATGAAAAGGCAAGTGCACTTAAAACTGGGGGTTAGGGTGGGGGTGATAGCACTGGACCTTGCAACATAAAGAACAGCATAAAAATCACACACCACAGCTGTCTCTTCTGTTTGATGTGAAAACAAGAAAAAGAAAACAGTGTGCAAATTCTATCCTTCCAAATAAGTTTTTAGATTTTAGATTTTATATCTTCAGATATCAGCTACTCTTTGATATATGTAAAGTGCTTAGCCCATCATATATTTTTTGTTTTGTTGTGTTCTAAAGATGACTAATAGGACAAACTTTACTTACCTAAAAGAGGGAGTAAAACTGGGTAGTTGTACGGCATCACAAAGAGGTTTACACAAGTTAAAGTTGTACTAGCTTTTAAATAACCAAATGGATATCCAAGTTCATTATATTTTCCACTGCTAGTAACAAATACCTGAGAATAACATGACATAATATACAGTTATGACAATAAGGATTTTATGTAAAACTAAACTCATAGCAACATTCCATAGCCACATCTAGGCACAACTTAATCATAATTTTAAAATGGGAATAGCGCTTTTAGCCTATGGTTATGTCAAATACATCTTACTAAATAAGAATGTTAAGACTGCAATCCTTTCATAACTTGTAATAAGAAATAAAACTGTTGCCCTGGCTGGTGTGGCTCAGTGGATTGGGTGCTGGCCTGTGAACCAAAGAGTCACCAGTTCAGTTCCCAGTCAGGGCACACGCCTGGGTTGCCGGCCAAGTCCCCAATAGGGGGAACACAAGAGGCAACCACACATTGCTGTTTCTCTCCTTCCCTTTCTCTTTCCCTTCCGCTCTCTGTAAAAATAAATAAATAAAATCTTTTTAAAAAGAAATGAAACTGTAATATGCAATAATCATTCAGTCTGTAGTCTATATCACCAATACCCAAATATTTACTTGGTTAACACATGGAAAATAAGGCTGAAATATCATTAAGTGATACTGGCCATTAAAACAAATTGACTTTTCAAAGGAAGAAATGGTGACCACAGTAAAGACTTTTAGGAAATGGAATGTAGCCCCATGCCCAGAGCAGGCAATTAGAAAAACAAAGCCCGTTTGAAGGATTATGCTAAAAAAGGATTATGCTAACGATCTTCATGTGTATTACTATTAAATCTTGCTCAACTTCCCTTCGAGGCTCCATTCTTCTACCCACTATTCATTTTTCATCCAATAAATATTTACTGATAAGCCAGGCACTGCTGCTAATTATTTTGAGGCAGCAAGGAGATGCTTTGGTTCATTCTGGAAGCCATTGATTGATCTTGTAAACTATGCTGGTAGAGCAAACATTCAATAACAATTAAAACGTTAATCTTTATTTCATATGACTATCATCTGATTCCTTATTGATATTCTTGATTTGATATATGTTATATCATCAGGGCCCATACACTTGATATGCTGTGCTGGAGTCCTCTAGCTACCACATTTTCTCTGTTTCATGAGTCCTTCATCAGTATCATTTAAGAGAAAAAACAAACCCTGATGGTGAACAGGATCCATTTACCTTGTTAATTCTTGGTACCAGTACTATCACCTGCCAGTTCACTAAATCCTTGCTATACTTAGTTATAGCTAAGAATAAATCCTTCCTATGTAATTTATGACTCCACAAAACAATGAGTTGTGCTAAAACATGACTCATCGACTAGATTACAGGTGCTCATTTGAAGCTTAATAGAAACAGAAAACAGTAATAAAACCTGTTGGATTTCCCCGTTTCCTAATTGTGTATGCTAAAAGTGGGGGGTGGGGGGACCATTGTAAAGGATAAAAACATTGCACACAGCCATCACAGGTCAGATCTGTGATTCCCATGAAAGAAAAAGCACTACTTTTGTTCCTTTCTCACTTTCTTTCCCTGTCTTCCCTCCCTCCCGTCCTACCTTCCTTATTTCCCATAAGCCTCTTGAGCTCCTTGAGTTTTCCAAATTCCTTATCATCTGCAGATTCATAGCATTTTGGGGTTCAAAGTGATCATTAGAGACCATCTAGTCTAGAAAAAAATAAGCGTCTGGTTCAAAACCAGATAGTTGGTGGCAGAGCTAGGGTTAAAATCCAGTCTCCATTATGGTTTTGCCAAATGTCCTGGCTCCTGATTCATCTAGTTCTTTTTCACACCCACTAACTAATTAATCATATTAAAACTATTCTATATCAAAGTAACATAAGGTACAGGAGAAAAGCATATGGCATATCTGAGGGGCGGGGCAAGAAGCAAGGACAGGATTTCAATTTCTTTGGAGAACACTCACATGCAATGTGCTACACAGAAAAGAGGGTTTATTTTAGGGAAAAGGTAACATTTATAATTTTATTGCCTTTTTTTGCAAACCTTTTTCAAGCCATAAATTCAAATGACCTATGTTGACTTTAAGTTAGCATTCTATTGCCCATATCTCTATATTTCTACTACATTTTGGAGTATATTTTATAGAAATATAAACATACATCCAAAACAGTGCATGACTTATAAGTAGATATTGTAGCTCAATGAATGTTCACAAAGTGAATTCACATGTTTGATCAGCACACAGCTCAAGAAATAGAACATGACTAGAAGCCTCCTCATGTCCTTTTCTGGTCACTACTCTGCACCCTTGAGAGAAACCACTATCCTGACTTCTAATGAAGTAAATCAGTTTGTTCTCGTTTTGAATATAATATTCATAAAGCAAAATCATACAGTATGTGACCTTTCATGTCTGCCTTCTTTTCTTCAATATTATATTTATGAGATTATTCTGTTTCTTGAACTTTTATATCCTGGCTTTAAGCCTGTTCCCTTTTTTCTACCCAGTTTTAGCATCTTTGGAGGATTTAAGTAGCTTAAAGACAACTAGTGGCAATAGCATAAAACATATTTTAGTATGAAACAGATGGCAGTCTGAAAGTGTTCCTTGTGTAAATAGAACCTAACAATTACTGATTGCTATATGATGCTACAGTTTAGAAATAGAACAAACATTTTTACAGTGTACAACTTCCTTATCACATCCAAATAAAAAGGCTGTGACTGCAGTATCTGGATTTTCACAAATTAAAATCCAAAAGTGCATTTGGTAAAAAATCAGCAAGACCTTCTGGTTGAAGGATCACACTTGTAAGAGCCAGTGAATGTGCATTTGCTTTGTCTAAGTAAAATCCTCACTACACATACCAATATGCTCAGCACCACGAAGAGAGTTTGATTACATTACACCAATACAGAAAGTAGTTTCAGGGCTTACAGCGTTTTGTCGAAATATCTTGTACTTCTAATCTGTCAAATTCACACTAAGGGTTGAGAACCTTGCTTCAGCTGCAGAAGCCACAGCTAAAGAGAATTATATCCCTTAGGTTAGGGATTCTTAACCTGGGGTCCCTGAATAGGTTTCAGAGGAATCCTCCAAATCCTCAGATACACAGGTTTCATCAGATTTGACTGCCTTAAATGACAATGTACAGTAGGCTAATGATTCATATCAGGGTGAAGTTATTTGCTTGGCCCTGTTGTCCATTTGATGACATTTTTGAGAAATATTATTAATAGACTCAGCCCATTTATTTCGAGATAAACCTTTGAAACTTGTTTAAACAATTCCCATATCCAAGAGTAGTTATAGATACTTGTCTAACAGGTAAGGACCAGTACCTGCCAGCAGGTATGAGGAGACTTGCGTTCCAGGATGTATTGAGTTAAAGGTGAAGGTTCAAGTTCATATTTATCAAAGGGAAGTTTGTCTATTACCATTGGCTCACAATCTATACAGGAGAACCTCACAATAGGATGAGATGTTCGTGGAGGCTAAAAAACAAGACAGGAAAACATGGTCCGTTATAAGTGAGCTTACATTTCTAACAATTCTGCAACCCCTTTTATAAACCATCACAGAGATACAGACTAGTGTTTTGAGAAAAAGGCTGCTGATCTCTAGGCATCACCAATGGCTTCAATAGGGGGAGAGCACTCAGATTCTTTATCTCTACTATCTATTTGGCAACAGAATAAAGAAAGGTAAATTATAATGCTTGTAAGTACAATCTCAGTGAAATAAAAAATAAAACTGCTTTGAATATGTTTAAGAAGTCATTACAATCCGTAGGATGAAGCTTGGATTTCAGATCCATTTTGCAACCTCCAAGCATTATCTGGCCTTCATTCTTTTGTACCATGAGGTTATAGATAGTCCAGACACCACTAAAGAAGAAATCCATGAACCTTTCTAAGGAGGTAATAATATAGCTAGAAAGCCACTAACAAGCCAGATGAAAAAATTGTAAAGGCATAGAAAAGGCAAACTAGGGTAGACCAAAACTGAGCCAGTCAAAACTCCAGGGCTCAGTAGAGTTTTTTCTAGTTGATTTTTTTACAGCATTTCTCACACCCACATACTTGCTTTGAATAGCTAGAGTTGGGGGTGCTTTTGGCTGGGCTGCAAAGGCCTGTGTGCCTGGGGAGCCAGAGCAGCCATTTTATTAACAAGTGCAGCCTGTGGGAATGGAGGGCATCAGAGAGAGAAATGGTGGCAACAAGGGTAATACGGAGAGATAAGGAGATAGGGCAAGTCCCAGGGACAAGGGTGAGACATGGATCCCCCTATCTTGCTGAGAACTGTAAGGCTAATATGTATATAACAAAATATCTGTTTCCTTTATAAAAGGGAAAAAACCTGCTCACTTGAGTTTATGACTTACAACCCTACAAGATGTTTTGGGAGCTGAGAAAAACAGCCCCCAAATGTACTTTTAAATCTAAAGGTATGGTAACATGAACTATGTGTGAGTTACTTGGAATTTCTTTACTCCACTTTTTCCTGGTTTTAATTTTAATTAAACTTGAGAAATATTTTGTCTTATTGATGTAAACCTGTAAGAAAGCAATAACGACATGAGTGAATCCCTGTCATTGGTAATAATGAAGTAACTTCAGAACTAAACCATTTACTCTGTGGTTCAAAGGGGCATTGAGATTTGACCAGTGTGCCACATTAGAGTCCTGAGGGAAGGAGGAAAAGATTTACCCTCTCCCACAGCAGAGGCTCAAGTGGTTCTCAGGCCTTTCATGTCCACTCCTGAAACAATATGCAGGAGCCTAAAAATAGTGATCCAGGGAAAAATGCAGTTCATGTTAGAAATTTCTAAAACTTAGACAAACTACAGATCAGTTAAACCAGAAAGGTGATAAACTGGAAGAGTAGCGACCCTTTTGGGGGCCTCACCCTCCCTTCCTGGAGGGAAGAAAGAGAATGAAAGGGAGAATTAAGTTTATATAATTTCACTTTTTACTACATACCACCCCTATCCCAAAGCCAATTCATCAGGTACTAGGGATAACTAAAATATCAACCCCCTGCTTCTACCAAATGCAGTGCACAAAGAGGCAAATCCTTGCTTAGAGATCACTTAAAAGTGTTGCTTAATCACTTTCCATTGAAATGAATGTCGCCAAGGAACACAAGTCCAATGATTATAAAAAGATGAAAAGTAGGTCTACAAAGTTCCACTAGCTATCTAATGACTCCCTGAGAGGAAGTAAAATGACCTCTAACTTGAGTGTGTTTCTAAACCTTATTTTTTACTTTCATTCAATTTATTGGGTTGACATTGGTTAATACAATTATATAGGTTTCAGGTGTACAAGTCTATATTACATCATCTGTATATTGCATTGTGCGTTCACCACCCCATGATTTAAATGTGTTTCTAGAACCTATACAATGTTTAGGATAAGTCCTAATTTCTTTAGGATACAGATGAAAATCAATGCCAACACGACTTAGACATTGTGTTTACCATGTAAATCAAGTCAGGTGCCCTGAAATAAAAACCAAGCCACAGACTGCAACAGCATCAAAAATAGCAATGCTTTGACATCCAAAGAGGGCAGTTCAAGTGGTAAGGGCGACTGAAAGAATGCCAGAATAGAAAGTACTCTCTTGTTTTTAGGTATAAACTAGACTTCTGGCAAGAGGTAGAAGGCAGGGCTTAGAAGTCTCAAAGCTATTTTCAAAAGTTCACTGTAATCAGCAAATTGAAAATCCAGAAGGAAGTTTACCTTTTGTTTTATACTTACTAGTGAAGGTAAATTCTGATCTGGCCAAAAAGCTTCTGGAATGGGCCAATGTCCAACAGGAACACCAGTTTTAGAGTTAGGCCGTACATAAATAAGCTTATGACAACTATGCCATGGTTGAGCAGCGAATGAATTGCCTGACCTAGATGAATCCATAAGTCCATCTAAAAGTTGAACAAAACACAGACGAAGGCATGAATTTTTTTTTGCAGCTACTGATCTGCTGGTACAAAATTTTCAGCTAAAATCAAGAACAAAACAGTGATTCATGAAAAATGGAAGCAAAAAAATGACTCTACTAGGATTTTTTAATGTTCTCCCTAGCAATTCTTTTCATCTAATCCATCCTGTCTAACCCAACATTCCATCCCCATCCTTAATTACAACCAAAATAGTCAGAATAGGGAAAACTATTGAAAAATTAGTTTTAAATTATCTGAGTTTTAGACAAATAAACACATTGAACCACTACAGTTATTTTTGCAAATTAGGCAAATGAAATTGCTCATTTCCTGGTATAGCTTTACCAGGAAATGAACAAAATAGGTCTCTGACAAAATAGGTCATAAGTTCCATTTAGATTTTTTTTACAAGCTCAATTAGATGACAAAAGTATTTTTTACTAAGCAGTTAGAACCAATCACCACAAAGGTAAAATAAAAACTATCCAACTCACTTAAAGATAAAATAATTACTGACAATATACTCTATGTACAGAGTTGGGGGAGGGCAAAAAAAGCAAATGCATCAAGTTTATAGTGGACTAATTCATGATAGCTTCCCCATAACCATTAAAATTCCAAGGAAAAGACAGATATTGGAGATATTATATAATGCTGCATAATATATTATGAATGCATTTTATTGATTTAAACTAGCATATTCCATTTGTCCCCTTCTGAAAAAAAAAGGGCAAAACAGATCATTCATCAATCTAAATTATATTTCTCAAAGATATGTTTTAATTATTTGAGTCTCATTTTTTCTGAAATTACAGGTCATTTGATTTACTTATTTGTTACTTTAAACAAGTAACTACTTTAGACCAACAGATTTATTGGCATCTATGAGGCTCTAGGGAATACATGGAATTGCTTCAGGGAAATAAGAGACCTCTCTGAAGTTGAGCTCACAGTTCTGGGGATGGGTATTTTTCTGAGAAGAGAGTTCTTAGCCTTCATCAGAATCCCAAAGGTTAACAAGTCTGGACGAAGGGTAAATGGAGCTACAAAGAAAATCTGAGCTATTTATATGACACCAATTGGTTTTCAGTATGAAAGTTCCCAGTTCATGTGAAGCTAATGAACACAAAACTGTGGATTGAAAAGTCAATTGTTAGCAATATAACATGTGCTTCCTTTATGATTAGCTTAATTAATTTAAAATAGGCTATGACACCTCAGTTTTCTGTGGCTGGTGTTCTTAAACTGGAGTCCAAGAAACACCTGAAATTAAATACTAAAATTGTGTGTGTGTGGCCTATGTCCGTTTTTCTAGGGAGAGGGGACACTATTTTTCCAAAAGTTTCTCAAAGGGTTCCAGGAACTAAACAGAAAAAAGATCAGTTACCACAGGATCCACTGCTTCAGACAGAAATGTATGTCTTTCTGCCCCTGTGCACTTGTCCCCTCTTGTTGTCTAGGCAGCTAGCTACCACTGATTGGGGCCACGGCAATTAAAATGTATGGATCAGATCAGACAAGCACTTTGGTAATGAGGTATGCGAAAGCGTGTATGTATGTGAATTGTCTGCAATGAGGAGGAGCCTTGTGATACCAGGTACGATTTGAGGGACAAGTTCCTTCCTCTGTACAAAAATGGCTCTGCTTTCATCTACTTTGAAGTGTTGAACTTTCATTAAAAATCTCATTTGAGCCCTGGCTGGTGTAGCTCAGTGAATTGAGCGTGGGCTGCGAACCAGGCATCGCAGGTTCGATTCCCAGTCAGGGCACATGCCTAGGTTGCAGGCCATGTCCCCCAGCAACCGCACACTGATGTTTCTCTCTCTCTCTCTCTCTGCCCCTCCCTTCCCTCTCTAAAAAATAAATAAATAAAATCTTTAAAAAAAATCTCATTTGAAGAGAAAAAGTTCTGTAGTTAAAAAGTGGCCAGGAAAATTCTGATGTAGGCTCTTACAGAATACATATTTGGGGTGCTTACAAGACCAAAATCAGTTAAGTGGCACTCCATAGTAAATCTCCAGATATTCTGTGAATAGAGAGGTAAATAATTCAGTGTCATGCCAAGACTGAGCCAGAGAATATGAAATGAGTAGGGAAAAGAAATAATTTTTCTTAGGAAGATTTCACATTGAATTCAAGTTGCTAGAATTTGGCTACCTGACATGCATATATAGAAAAATGAACAAATGGTAGCTCTTTGGATGGATGTTTGTAACCCCTTAAATGTATGTGGATAATGAAGACTGTTTATTAGGATTAGTTTAATTGTTTTCCAATCACAGATGGCTCTCCTCAGTAATACTGTAGGGTATAAACAAAGTGATCTACTATACCTTCTCCAATAAGAAGTGGATCTGGTCCTGTTTTCTCAAAGTTAATAACTACACCACTTTGAACTTTTTGAACTAGAGATTCTAAACACTGATTCAACATTCTTTGTGTTCTAACACAGTAGGAGCGACCTATACCAGAAGGAAAAACAAACAGTACAAGTTTGATCAAATAAAATACTATTGCACAATAGGAGCATTTGAAATTTTAAAATATAATCTGAAATAATCATAACTACTTTGGCAGCAAACATCACACTAATAAAGATTTTAAGCAGCAGAGTTAAAAATTCTGAAGGAAAACAAGTGAAGACTGGATATGGCATTTAATAAAAATACGCTGCTGCCCTGAATTCTTCCTTTAGAAATATTAAATACTGTCAGTACCTCCAGTGACTTCACACATCTGTGTGATAGCAGATTCATCAGTTGGTACACTTCCTAGTTGCTCTGGCTCAGTAGAAGCCAATCCAGGTAAACGCAACACCAAGGCAAATAACCTTTGATCCCAACGAAAAGGTTCTTTGGTTAGTTCACTCCCAGGTAGAGGAGAATTCAAAGGAAGATGAAGCTGATAAGGCAAAATTTGTAAAGTTTCGTCATAACAACCCATACAAAAAGAAAAAGTTAAAGAATTAAAGGGTTCACTTTTCTTTCATGTACTCAATAAAATTAAGCAATCTTTCAAGGATTACCAGGATAGAAAGTTTCATTAAACTTATTCTTAACCAGAAGTATATGTCTCCCACAGAAATAGCTTCATGTTCTCTACCATTTAAACAAAAATTTAAAAAATGAAATCTTACCTCCTCTTGAACACCAGCCGTACTTGTTAACTTGTTCCCATCTGTGATGGTAATTAAAATAGATGGTTCTAAAAAAAACGGATTTCTCCCCTAAAATACATTTAAAAGCATTAGAGTCATGTGATATAATAAAATTGCATTTAAGCTTTTACATTTGCCTTGCCAGTGATCTCCTAAGAGTGTGACAAAATTTGCCTAGATAAATTAGAAGGAAAAGATTAGGGACTCAGTAGATGGGAATCGAAATAACAATCCCTGAAGAGATAACATTCAGAATAAACTGAGGAATTCTTATAATTCAGGAACTCCCAAACTTTAACATCCAAATACTCCTCTCTCTCTGCTTTCCAAGTAATCATACAAGAAAGATATTAGATTATAATGGCAGCGTCATCCACACCATTCACCTGAGTCAAAATCCTGGCACAGATAGGAGACGATTAGTGACTTAGGCTCTGCCCTGGAGAGTGACTCTGGTTATTGTGAGCAGATTTTTTAAAGTAGGAAAGGACAGTGGTAGCAAGAGCAAATGCTATCCTGTCTTCCTCTCACTCTAGAGCAGGGGTGTCCAATCCACAGGCCGCATGCAGCCTGAGAGGGCTATGAATGCGGCCCAACACAAAATCATAAATTTACTTAAAACCTTTTTATTTGCTCATTAGTTTTTGTTAGTGTTTGTGTATTTCATATGTGGCCCAAGACAACTCTTCTTCCAGTGTGGCCCAGAGATGCCGAAAGGTTGGACACCCTTGCTAGAGCTTTTCCATTGGATTGGGAGAGATGAGGGAGTTAAGGACACTGAAAATGTCTCTTCAATTGTCTTGTCCCAGTGCTTTTCAGCAATTTACTCATCCCATTCTCAGATATCTAATGATCTGATGGGTAGACAATTCTAACTACTTTATGATCAAGCCACATACAAGACCCCCCAAAAGAGGACTATAGTTTTAAAACTATACATTTAAAAGATAAATGAACTTCTTTTTGGAAGTTACAAAAAGTAGCACGAAACTTGGTAACAATGTCCAATTTTAAATTCTTACCCTAAGTCACCAAAATAAATTAGCTCTACTCACTCAAATTTTTTTTACCTGTCCATAATTGTCTATTCCAGATATTAATCTATTGAGATTTAACAAATCAAATGAGGATCTTAGAGCCTGACCAAGAGTAGTCAGTCCAGAAGCCTGAAGATTTTTTAGTTCACTCATGAATGTTGCGTGATTTTCCTTCCAACCAGCCTGGAAAAAAAACATTTACAAATTCCCAATTAAACAGTGAATAATATATAAAGTTCAAACAACCACTAAACAGCAAGTATCAAACCTCTAACAAATTAATAGTTATTTAATCTAATTCTATTCTATATCTGGACTGACTAAGTGGAACTAAGGCAAGTAATTAGTTTCAGAAAGATCTCCCAACATTAATGATCAAGAGCAAAGATGCAAGCAAATAATTCATTGTTCATATGGCCACAGGGCTTTGGCTCAAGAAGTCCAATTTTCTGTTCAGGCTCAAATGGACCTACCAAAACACCTCAGTATTTACCTTAGTTTGGCACTAGTGATGAACATGGAGTAACGGATAGAGGAAGGAATATTTTTTAATGTATTGTCCTTGAAAGAGACAATTAGCTACTGGGTCTCTGATCTACATAAACTTTTCTAACCAAGATTCCTTCTCCCAAGCAAGAGTAAAGGGGGGAGGTGGTTATAGAAATAAAGCCACAAATATTTGGAGACAACCCTTCTGGCATCTTCAAACATTCAGAAGGCCCCAAATCTAGAATAAGGGAATAAAGGACTGAAACAGAAAAGTTTTGGCAAAGCAGCAGCATCCCTTATGCGCCCCCAGCAGCTATAAATAGCAGAAAAGAACCAAAGACCCAAGGTCAACAGCCAACATGCTATGCGTAGATGGTTTGTATAACAGAACAAAGAATCATGTTGACTGGTCAGTGATGGCTATAAAAAAAAAAAACCCAAAATGCTAAGAAAAGAGCCAAAATAAGAAGGGAGCTAACAGTAGGTCACAGGGGAGTAGGCCAGCAAGGTAGAGAGCGTACAACAGTTTGGCAGCTTGTTGGAACAAAACAGCTACTTGAGTTTTGGTAGCCCTAAGGGCAGCAATGATATTCTGAATGCTAAAGTCATGTCAACTAGGGCAGTACAGATGAAGGTGGAAAGCAAGAGCAAATATAATACAGAGATAAACCAAGTGATTTAAATTTCATGTTCAACTGAAGGCATACTGCCCCTATCCATACAACTATAGCAAATACTATCTTTTCTAGTTTCAGTTTCCTGAAGTAATCTGGATCAGAATGAGTGAGAGGCAGAAAAAGGGGCAGATTATTAACTACACCTTCCCATGAACTATCTGTGTGACCTTGAGCAAACCTTTTGGCTCTTAGAACCTAAATTTCAATATCTTATAATGAAGAGGATTAGATAAACAGGGACACTGTGTGAGGCTGTGAATGATACAACCCTGGAGGAGAGTCATTCACATTGTAATGGTGAATGAGAATGGTGCTCCTTAAGGCTGAACAATACACAACCTGCACAACCATACAAGGTGAAAGTGGTCCTAATTAAGATCCATTCCAGTTCAATAGTCTGGGATTCTGTATAATTAAAGATGAGGTTAGTTTTTTAAAAAAATATTCCTAACATATTCTATGTGTCAAAGGATCTAAAGGTAAAGCCTTCCCAGGTATTCTCTTGGCTAGATTGTATATATGGCTTTAAAAGTACCAGGGGGGAGTAGAACATGAGAATAATTGTTTGTGGCTCAAGGAAAATCTTACTGAACTGTACAGTCTAAACTTGAGCTAAAAGGAAGGATTATGATTTTAATTGTCCTCATCAAATACCTAGAAATATCAGCAGGTGATTGCAAATAACACTGAATTAAACAATTAGCTTTCCTCTTTTGGGTAGAAGAGAAAGGTGTAGGGTTGGGAGAGATGGCATCAGGAGGATGGCATAAATCCTTTCCTTCATTTACTCAACAAATTTTTATGGGCCAACCATAATATGTTGGACAGAATGTTACATGGTGGGGATATAGAGAGGAATTAACCTTGAGGAGTTCCTGATACAAAGGAATAAGGAATGCAGTTATGGAGACTGAAATATCAGAAAGTTAAGGAAGGCTCCTCACAGAAGATGGGGCATTTGAGGATGCCTGAGCGGATGAACATCATGGGACTCCCCACAGTGAATTGAGGAGGGAAGGGGGCAGGCCAAGGGAAAAGAACAGAGTGTAAGAGGATAGGACCTCCTGGGGAATTGCAAGTAATTTGATTATCATTTTTCTGGGTACATGGCAGAAGGCAAGGCTGATAAGTCAGGCACTGACTGGAATGTGCTTTGTACATTGTGCTCAGTAGTTTGGATTTTATCTGGTTCTGGGAGTAACTCGAGGTTTTTAATTAGGGGAGTGGCATGATCAGATCTGTATTTTAGCAAGGTCATTCTGCTGGGAGTTGGAGAATAAATTGCGGGGTGGAGGGGAGGCTGAAGCTTGAGGCAGGAAAACTGGTTTGAAGACTGTTGCAAAAGCTTATAATAAAAGCGATGAAAGCCTGAGTGAGGGCAGTGGGGATGGAGAGGAAGTTGTAGATAAAAGCAGTATTTCAGATGTGGAGTCAGAAGGACTGAGTACCTAATTAGAGGGAGGGGTAAGGGTAAAAGGGTCATACATTAGGTTGAGGTTTCTGGCTGGGGCAAACCTGTAAAGCTAGAAGCCACTTTATAAATTTGAGTTTTTTTCTCAGAGTTACTTCATTTAGAAATCTCACTTCCCACACTGTAAACTAAGAGTTATATCTATAGCAAGTGTTGAACTCCTGAGAGATGCAAGATAGTTTCAAGGCATGACTAAAAAATTAGTGGACTACTTAATTGATAAAGGGCTGGAATAAGATTTGTGTACCACTTAAGCAAACACCCCATAACTCATCAATATTTAAGATAATGTGTTCTCTGAGTGTGTAATCTTACTAATCAACCTGTCAGAATAATTACTCTTTAAAATTTCCCTTATAATATGGGTGAAAACATTTTACAAATCATTTCCCCACCTGAATCACTGGTGTTCTGTTTTTAGGTCAATTCCAATTCTTTGCAATGAAGCAGATTAATTCGAATGCTTCTTCTACTTCAGTATTAGAAAGTATATGAGCTACATTTACTACCCAAAGCAATAAACTATTTGGTAGCAGTATAGTTTCTTCAAGAGAAGAATTAAATGCCTTTAAATCTATTCCTCAAAATACTGAAGGGGGGAGGAAAGGCTTACAGATTAATTTAAATATTTAGCAAATCTTATTAATGTGACGAATTTGTTTCAAAAAGATCATTACGAAGAGCTCGTAAGAGAAAGTATACATTTATATTCTTCTTTCATTGCTTGGAGTTGATTTTTTTTTCACAAATGAATTCAAGACAGCTTATTTGCCTTCTCAACACTGTCTTTTCTTTCAAATTGCTCCAGAGATACCCTGCTCTTGCGTCAGTAAAATCTTTACTCCTGATAATAACTTCCCTACATTCTCATCAAGCTTTACAGCTTACAAAGCACTTCCACACTTCACATTTGCTTAGGACAGCCCAATAAAATTGGCATGGTATTACCATCCCTATTTTTTTAATAGACCAGGAAGAAGTAAGATTGATTTAGGTATGTCTTGTTCATGGAGGTGACAGTGGTAGCAAGTTATACTCTACAGTTGCACTACTACGGTAGCCCTTCCACACATGGCTACTGAACACCTGAAACATGAATAATCTGATTTGAGATGTAATATAAGTATAAAATATACATGGGATTTTGAGGAGTTGGAACTAAGAAAAAAGAATGAAAATATATTGTATTTTTATATTGATTACATGTTGAAATAACAATGTTTTTAATATTTTCAGTTAAATAAAATATAGTACTATAAGTTTCACCTGTTTCTTTTTACTTTTTATTGTGGCTACTAGAACATTTTCAATTTTGTGTAAGGCTGGCATCATATATCTATTGGACAGGTATGTTGTAGAAGGACCTGAAGATCAGTCAGGAAACCTTGGACTTGGAACAATAAGCTCATTACAGATTCCAAGGCAGGGGGATACAGGGTGAAAGCAGTGTTTCAGGAAGGTCAGTCTGGCAGTGACATACAAAACAGACTGGAAAAGGAGAAGTTACAGTCAGGAAAAATAAGCTAGGAGACTTAAATAGTAATCCAGCCGAGAGGGAATCAGGACCTGAATTAGAATAGGAATAAAGAGAAAGGGGTTGAGAAACAATTGAAACAAACACGATAGGACTTGGTGACAGACAGATTATGGGCCTAAAACAGAGAGAGTAAAAAATGAATATAAAACTTCTAGCCTGGGAGACCTAAAGAATGGAGGTTTAGGACAAAGGAGTAACATGTGATGGGTGAAATCCTAAAGAGTTTACTGTCTTCACGGGTCAAGCTTTAAAAGTCTACCAGCAGTAAAATGATGATGATGATAATGATGATGGTGATGATAAATAATAATAACAGGTAATATTTATCAATGTTTATGTGTCAGGAATTTATTTATGCTAAGCACAGCATTTTATATGTATCCTTCTCATCTGAGCCTTATGACCACCCCATGAAGTAGGTGCTATTACTATTTCCATTTTATAGTTGAGTATACTGAGACAGAGAGGATAAGCAACTTGCCCAGCTCAAAGAACTAGTAAATGATACAGCCAGGATTTGAATCCAGGTAACCTAATTTCAGAGCCCACCAATTTAAACCACTATACTAGAGATTCTTCTACATATTCACCTTACAGATATGTCTTGTTATATTGTCTTAAAAGTTTACAAGTTTAACAGAATTTTCAAATTTGTTTGAGCCTATTTTCTTGTCTAAATGCAGACCAATTGGGTGTGGGAGCAGTGGCTTAGGACTTGGAAGACCCTAGTCTGTTCCTGGCTGTAACTAGCAAAGCAAGTGGTCCAGAGTAAGTCATTTACTCCTTATTGGGGCTGTTTCTGACCCCCTGCACCCTTATTTCCATCTTCTTACTTGAGGAGTGGGTTTGGCAACAGGAAACTGACATGCTCCCTCTAGGCCTGTTGCTGAAGCTTTTTATAAATTTCTGGTATGTTCTCTGTTATATGGTGGTTAAGAGGTAGACTCTGCCCTTTCAACTGACCTATATGAGAGGTCTGTTGATTCACAAACTATTTGTAAGCTTTTTGTGAACACACATCTACGGTATATCCTCCAGTCCAGTTTTAACAGGAATAAAGCTGTTATTGGGAACTGTGGTTGGCTCCTGAGTCTTACTTCTCCATTGGTTTCAATGGAGGAGGGAAAGGTGAGGGTGTTATTTAGTTGGTCCCCCAAACCTCAACACCTTAATACTCGTCCCTCCTGAACTTCATCCTGTTTTGTCTGGATCATTTCTCTGATTCTGTAATTTTTAATTATTTTCTTTAAATAGAAGAACCCTTTCCTCCATTGAAATATTGCCAGAAAGTATAAACAGGTAAAAGAGATAAAAGCAGATTATCCTTGAAGAGGATGTGGGAATAATGTTAGAGCCCTTTCTGAAAACCGCTGCTCTATCTTTAAAGGTCACTTGTAATCCTTTTCCAAAATACACATGACCTGGTCAGACTTTGTATAATGTGCAGATTTAGTGAACATGCTATCAATTTTCCCATCCAAAGTGACTGAAAAACATTTTTAGGGTAGCTGCATCTAACTTTCCACAAGAGAAATGCCCCTTAAAAACTGTAGATTGGATATTTGTAAATCGATAGAATAATTAAAATGCTCTAGGGTGATAGTTATTGAAAGGGAATGGCAGTGAATCTTTCCAAAGAGCAAAAATAATCCTTCTAGACCTGACTGGTGTGGCTCAGTTGGTTGGTCGTCCTCCAGCAAAGCAAAAGCTTGCTGGTTCCATCCCCCGTGGAACCTGCCTGGGTTTTGAGTTTGGTCCCAGCTCGGGGTGCCTGTGAGAGGCAACCAATGGATGTTTCTCTCTCACATGGACGTTTCTCTCCCTCCCTTTCCCTCTCTCTGAAAATAAACAAATAAAATCTTTTAAAAAACAATCTTTCTGTATTATAGATAGTGACAAGCTAGGCTTTCTCCTACAACAATGAGAAAACCTCTCACTGCAAGGCACCACTTACTATGTCCTTTTGACTTGGTGCTGAGCCACTGCACTGACCCATTTGGGGCACACACCACCCAAAAGCCTATTTGGACAGTAGTTCAGTTCAAGTCCAAGTCTTCCCAGCTTGTTAGCAAGCCCTTCGCAATATGTAAAAAGCCTTGCTGGAACCCAAAGAGACAATTCATGTTGCTTTCTTCTCTTTGACAAGACTTTTTATCTTTTATTAAAGGAAATAGCCTGATAATATTTGCCCTTTGTTATCCCATATAGAGGGCCATCCTGGACCTTGGGTTCTTCTAGGTGGTTACAAACTACATGATTAACGGATCTGAGTATTTTCCCAGATGTCGCAAGTTAAAGCCATAGTCTAAATTTAGTAGGGCCATTATTTCTCTTGTTGAAAGATAAACTATTTTCCTTTTTCCATCTGTTCTCTACAAGGTTGGGGAAAACTTGTTCTGCAACAAATCAGACAATTTGAATACATCAATTTCAACAGTGATTTTTCAACCAAATTACTTTATTCTCCAATTTAACATTCTATCATCTTTGTCATCACAAACTGTTCTTTTGTTGGTAAACTAACCAGTGAAACAGAATGAGATGAAAAATAAGAATCCCTGCTTTTCCAATCAGCTCTATCTCCTAAGGAGACAAAGGACTTTCCCCTTGGTTTTTCCCCCAACACTGTATGGAATATTTGTGTGAGTTAAAACTTTTTGACTTCAAGAATTTTCTTCTCCCAATCCAAACGGGCCCCAATTTTGATAGATGTAAGACAAGGTTTACCTGCCTCCTCAGGTAAACAAAACACTGTGAGAACTGAATCACCTTAAAATGTTCAAATGTCTTTTTGTTATTGTTGCCATTTATTTTTAGAATTTTATTTTTATCATGATTTTTGTATTTTTTCCATTATCATTTATCCCCCTTATGCCCTCTTCCACCTCTACTCTTCCTCACTTACCACACTGTTGTTTGTCCTTTTTCCTTTTTGCTCAATGTCTCCACTCCCCAACCCCACCCCATCCCTGGAGTTGTCAGCCTGCTCTCTATCTGTGAAGCACACCTATGAAGGGAGTTTTTTTAATCGTGAAGTGCACTTTAGGAAGATGCTGTATCATTAAAAGAATGGAACTGTCTTGCTTCTTGTATCTCCTTTTAAAACTCTCTTGCATTATATTTTCTGACCCTACCTGATACAGTTTTTCCCCTTAATACTCTAGCAACTTGGTCTGATTTCACTTTTTTGTGGTTTTCTCACTTGACTCAGATACTGATACACTTCTAGGTTGAAAGGAGGAATTCTATTTATTCTGGTTTTATTTCATACTAAGATAGCTTTTTCTTATAAAATGACTTGTTTCAAAAATATCCAGTTCTCTTGGATTCTTTTTTTTTTTCCAAAGTTACTTTCCCAGGGGCACTTCTTAGTGTCCTGAACTTGCTCAAATGCTCAAAGTCCATTTTATTTGACTGCATCCATTCTCTCCCTGAGAACTAGGATTGCTATCACTCTTTGGTTCGGTCCGCAAATTTTCATGAACAAACTTTAGGAAATACTACCAGTCAAGAGCACATAAAATTATTCTGGTTTAACTGAGTCTTATACTTTTAAAGAGATTGTTAAGAAATTGATCCCTTAATAATATTGCAGAAGCTTACTTGAAAGTCTGTGGTCTGCTGAATTGTTTTTTTTTTCTCAGCAGATTTTCATGACCACATATTTTAAAATAACCTGGCCAACCAGAAATTAATATAACATTGTATGCCAACTATAATTGAAAAATAAATAAATAAAATAAACTTGGCAAAAAAATAATTCATAATTTGATTCTACTGACACAAAGTTCACTATTTTGTGTTACCCATCTCTTTAAAATACTGAGTACGAATTTTTTAGTGTACAAACAATCATAAGGATTTGTCTAAAATACCTGCAAAATACATTTATGATTTTCCAATTCTTACCACAGGGAATTAGAATAAAATTATGAAATGACACACCTCTCTGTGAAAGCATGACAAGATCAAAAGAAATTTGAGTACTTGTAGATGCAGAGCTGCAGTTGCGCTGCCACATGGAAGCCAAAGCTGCACCTCCCACATGGCCGGCCGCGCGGGACAGCAGGGTACATCAGAGGAGAGCTGTGCCCAGGCCAGCACCAGCAGCTCAGCAACCAGTGCCAGCTCCACCATCTGCTGTGGGTTCACCTGCTGCTTCCCCTGGCAGCCAGGTCTCATGGCCCAGATAGCAGCCACTACAGCTAGTGTGGCTGTGGGCTCTGCTGTTGGCCACACACTAGGTCATGCCATCACTGCGGGCTTCAGTGAAGGAAGTAATGCTGAGACCTCAAGGCCTGACATCACTTATCAGGAGCCTCAGGGAACTCAGCTGACATACCAGCAATTTGGCCCACCCATGTCACTATAAGATGAAACAGTTTTTGGAGTGTCCACAGAAACAGTGTGACCTTAAGCTTTGTGAGGGTTTCAGCGAGGTGCTGAAACTGCAGATTTTGCAAATGGATTAGCCTAATCAAGAAGTTCATACTGAAGAAGTGGAAAATCATCTCTCATGACCAAGTTAATTTAATATAAAGATATAATTGATAGTGAAAGTATAAAACTACTCCTATCATTCATAGTTTCCTTGCCTCAGAATTGCAATTGAAAAAAGTGTCCTTACTGTTTAGAGATTCATTGAGGTGATATTGAGTTTGGAGCTGGGCAAGTGTTTGTGTGGCCTTCTTAAGCCAACTTTTGTGATGTTACTGTTTGTACATCAATTAGAATAAAGTGATGATTTTCTTCAAAAAAAGAAAGAAGAAGAAATTTGATGGATGCTAACATGTAGAAACTGAATTTTAGAAACTATTCTCCTTTGTCCTGGAATCAATTGCATTGTTATTGCAGGAAAAATACATTAGAGTTGCAAAGAATTTGCCAAACTTGCTCAGATAAAAATGTCAAGTTTCCTCTCTCATTCTCAGACCATTTCAATAGTAGCTATTAACCAATACCTATTATCAGAAAAAAAAATGCTATTGTGCAGATCTCATGTTCAATTATTTAGATTTTGGGCTCTGATAAGAGAAATTTTCTGAACACATACACAAAATAAAAATTTTAAAAGGTGGTCCTGCAAAAATACACAAGGACAAGAGTGAGACTAACCCATCCAAACATTGCAACAGAAAAGATAGCAGAAAGGCCATTCACTACTTTCTAAAAACTATATAGCATCTCCTTCCTGCTGACTAAGTTTTAAAAATAACTCTCTCAAAAATTTTATGAGCTGTTTTTTACATCATAAGAGTAACACACATTCATTGTTAAAAATTCCATCAGAAATACAAGGTCAGTCTATCTCTTCACCAAACTCTCAGCTCCACCCTTCAGAGGTAACTATTGCTAGGACTCTGTCTTGAATGTTAAACTGTTGGCAGAAAACAAACAAACAAACAAACAAAAATGTTAATAAATGGAGTAATATTTACTGATTTAACCAGTGTGAGATGTAGCACATTACACATGTATAGGAACTATTTTATAAACTTTAAACCAATTTTGAAATCACTCTAAACTCCATGCCTCAATTATTCCCCTTCCTGCCTTTCAGTTATACAATTCTTTCTTGTATTTTTTGGAAGAAATAGTGTTAATGATCTAGTCTAATCCCTTCATTTTAAAGATAAGAAAACTGACATCTAAAAAACATTACGTCCTAGCCAGGTAGCTCAGTTGGTTGGAGCACCATGCTGACACACCAAGGTTGTGGGTTCAATCCCTGGTCAGGGCACATGCATGAGTTATCCAATGAATTCATGGATGGGTAGGACAGCAGATCAATGTTTCTCTCTTTCTCTTTCTCTCATCAATAAATAAAAATAAATCAATAAATAAAAAAGGCTAAGGGAGTTGCCCTGGGTCATGTATATATCTGATTAGTAGAAGACTGGCTAAGAACACTGTTCTCCTGCCTTCCAGCCCAACACTCTTTACAGAGCTGCTAACGTGACAAAAATTGCCAGATTTACATGACAGTGGATGGTGTAAACTCCCAGACAGGCAGTACTATGACCAGTCTTTTAAAATATGATTTTTATAAAAGTACCTAGACTCAAACAGACTTCTGACATACAGCTCATAAGCATCACCCTAAAATGGAGTTTACAATGTCTATACACATATGTAAGCTTTTAAGAAAAATGGAGCCCTGGCTGCTGTGGCTCAGTGGATTGAGTGCTGGCCTGCAGAGCAAAGGGTTGCCAGTTCAATTCCCAGTCACAGCACATGCCTGGGTTGTGGGGCAGGTCCCCAGTAGGGGCACACAAGAGGCAACCACACATTGATGCTTCTCTCCCTCTCTTTCTCCCTCCCTTCCCCTCTGTCTAAAAATAAATAAATAAAATCTCAAAAAAAAAAAAAAAGAAAAATGGAGAGCTTTGCCCCGCATATCTTTAGCAATCTCCTACAAAAAATAAAACAAGAGGGGCTCCCAACTTTCCAATGCCATGGCTGCATTAAAGCTCAAATACTCTCCCTAGAATCCTATTTCTACTGTCTAGTTATGTGGGTTTCCTTCTGCAGAGACAATGCCAGAGAGACTGGGACTTCTAATTAAGCAGAAGTGCCTCCAGTACAATTTAAATAAAAATGTTTTGGTGTAGTTCAGTTTAATCAGTCACTAAAGGTCATAACTAACCCCCTCCTTTTTCTTTCTGCAACTCCTTGTCATTGAAATAGCACTCCACTCAAACCACACCCTTAAAGGAATGCTTTTGGTTTACTTGTTCTCCTCCCCCAGGCCTCCAGCTCTCCAGGCTTTCTATCTCTTCTTCCTTATGTTAACTGATACTCTAATGGGGTGGGAGAGAGAGGCCTGGCTGAAGCACAGGACTCCTGTAGGAAAATGATAGAAACTAAGTTTATATAGACATATGGAGTAGATCCAAGAAAGCTCAGAATGGCATTCATAACCACGGGGAGTCTTTGAAGGCTTGGGAGAGGGGAGTGATATGATGAAACCAACATTTTTAGAAAGTAAACTGTTGGTATGGGTAGAGAGTAGGAATTTCGGAGCTATCTACGAATTTCGGAGGGGGAGCACATATAAGGTTGTTATAGTGGTCAAAGCATCAAAGGTCAGGATCCAGAATCAAGTGATAGCAGCAGAAATTGTATTGGAGGAACATATGTAGGAAATATTTCAAAGGGCCCTGGCTGGTGTGGCTCAGTGGATTGAGTGTGGGCCTGTGAACCAAAGGGTTGCTGGTTCAATTCCCAGTCAGGGCACATGCCTGGCTTGTGGGCCAGGCCCCCACTAATGGGCACACAAGATGCAACCACACATTGATGTTTCTCTCCCTCTCTCCTTCCCTTTCCTTCTCTCTAAAAGAAATATTTCAAAAGGATGATAGATGGGTCTTAGAAGAAGATGAAGGACATGATGAATCCTAAATAATGCCTACCTTTCAATCCTAGGTGACTAAAAGATGGGGAATATGGGAGAGGGGATAGTCTTTAGAGACATAGGAGGTCTTGACATGTTAACTACGTGTGAGCTGATGGCAGAAGAGATCGCCAGGTGGAGATGTTCTGTAGTTAGCTAGAGATGCCTGGGTCAGAAGCTGAAGATGGAGAGGACTCAGTGTAGAAAGACTATTTGAAACATGAATGAGGTAGGATGTATTCAACAAGGGAAAGGATTTATCAGAAAGACAGGGAACGATTTATCAGAGAAGAATGGAAAAACAAAATAGAGGAGGTGATAAGTTTCTGGAAGGAAGGAAGGAAGGAAGGAAGGAAGGAAGGAAGGAAGGAAGGAAGGAGTAACAGTTTCAGAAGAAATAAGTTTCAAATGTAGTCAAGGACTACACATTAGTAAAGAGAATACACATTAGTAAATTGGCCCAAGTAACTATATAATAAATCTAAAACCTTAGTAAATCATATTTTCTTTTTCACTAGTACTATTTCTTACTTGTACACACATAAATGTTTCAAATCTTTTGTCCAAAAGCATTCAAGTCCAGAGTTTAGCTCTCGGTACTAAGTTTACTGAATTCAACCTACAGGGCAGGATATAAATAATGAAAGAGCAACTGCCATAAATGAATAATCTAATCAGGTGAATATGGTTTGAGATACAGAACTCTACTTTTTCCTTTTTTTTAGGATTTTATTTTTTTCAGAGAGAGGGGAAGGGAGAAAAAGAGGGAGAGAAACATCAATGTGTGGTTGCCTCTTTTCTACCCCCTACTGGTGACCTGGCCCGCAACCCAGGCGCATGCCCAGACTGGGAATCAAACCAATGACCCTTTGATTCATGGGCCGGCACTCAATCCACTAAGCCACACTAACCGCGGCAGAACTCTATTTTTTTTCTACAAACATCTGGCACATTGACACAGAAGTCTAACATAACTCTTTCTGGTTTATCCCCCAGTGGTTGGTTTGACAACATCTCCATTCCTTCTCTGAAATCCACCCCTTACCAATCTAACTAAGCATGAAGGAAAAAAAAACAACTATCTGGCCATGGCAGGGGTGTGGCTTGAGGAGAATGGGAGATATGGATGAAATGAAGACTACAGAATTACATGAGGCACAGGCTGCTACATAAAAGCATCAGCAAAGATGGTATGTTGCATTCAGGCCTTTCATGTAACCACTTCTGCTTCCCCCACAGGTTGTAGATTAGGAGAAACTCAATGGTTACTGTGGAGTAGACTGAATGTTTTTCTTTTCTCTGCAAGAAATACATTTATCAAGAGATTAATAAAGTGAAGATGGCAAATCAGTTTCTGTAGGGCACCGTGATAGCTAAAGACTACCTTATCACTTTTTTAAACCTATTACCACTCTTCCTATAGGGCCTATTAGCTTAGGCCACCAGTCCTTAAACTTCACCTCCAAAATATCCATACTATCTCAAGCTCCATCAGTTTAGAATCCCAATAATTCCATGAGCAGGGGCATAACTATGGGACATCAAAGGCTAAAGTGTTTCACAAACAAATGCACCATAATATTCACCTAGAAGTAGCCAGAAAATAATAAAAATGGTAACACTGGTGCTAGCAATTTTCATTTATTAGGTGCTTGCTACAATACCAAGCACTGTTATACCAAAGGCAACTATAAACAATAGCATGACAATTCTGTCTAAAAAACAAACAAACATGTTTCTGGGGCATAAATCATAATTAAAAAATACCAGTGAGATGTTATTAAAAGGAATGCTGTATCATGATTGATGGGGAAAATGAAGTGGCTCATTACTTAAGATTCCGGAATAGAGACAGACCTGGGTTACTATTCAGCTGTGTTACTTAAACTCTCTGGGCCATAGCTTCCTTATCTGTTAAATAGGGATAATAATAGTAACTACACCTTAGGCTTGTTGGGAAGATAAATGTAATAAAGTACTTTATTTTCATTGGCACATTGCTCTATGCATAAGCATTACTCTTTAAATGTCAGCTGGTGCCATTATTAGAAAGCCATTATATTATTGTTAAGGAGGTAGATATAAGTCAAATCATATTTCAAGGAGATAGATATAAGTCAAATCATATCTGTAAAAGCCAGATAATACCTTTGACTATAGGAAGGGTCTTAGGAGGCCCCAAAACTAGCACTGTAAAATGGTCTCACCTCCTATGCGTGCTATTCATGAACACATCTCTACCTTCACCCAGCCTCAGAAACATCAGTATTATTCCTTAAATGGGAGCCATTACAGTAACAAAAAAATAACATGGTTACTTCTGTAATTCCCATTAAGAGAACTGAGCTTAGAGAAAGTAATAATCCTGGGAGACCTCCTGTTGTATGGCTCTGACCTTCTCCCATTCTTTTAAGACAACTGATGACTTCCCAAGATATAAGACAAAGGCTCTGCCAGGGAACATCAAGAAAGCCTTCAATAACAGCAGTGTACAAACTCCCCTTTGTTTTTTAGGTTTTACATTATGCAAGGGTAGATCATTTATCCTTTAGCCTACTTTTCTTGATAAATACTGTTCTCAGGAATTCTTGAGTCAAGAAGCTATGCAAAACTAATAAGGGATATGCTATATATTTCTAATAACATTAAAGTCATGAAACATTTAGTGCCACTGGTGAGCACATATTACAAACAGAATTCTGAATTACTGTAATTACATTAGGAGTTCATATATATCTTCTATTGTACTTAGCCCAGGAACAAAATCTGAATCCAACCAGTTGGACCACCAACTACATTCAAAAGTCTAAGCACTCAAACTGGCTTTCAATACAAATAAGAATGGGATGCTTTCGTATTTTTGCCCCAGGCTAATAGTTATCAACCCATCAACTCTAAACTGTACGAAAACCTTTTATGCACAAGTGAGTCCCATATGGCATTGTTAATTTTAAGCCAAACTTTGAGAGAAAGGATCCTCCTCCAGAAGTAACTTCTTCATAGACTGGCATGTCCATCTAATAGAAATATAGTGCAAGTCACATAGGTAATTTTATATTTTCAAGTAGCCACAATAAAAAATTGAAAGAAACAGGTGAAATTAATAATATATTTTGTTTAACCCAATATATAAAAATATTATTTAAACTTGTGATCAATATAGAAATTGTTAAAAAGATATTTTATATATTTTTGTACTAAGTCTTCAAAATCGAGTGTTTAATGTACACTTACAGAATATCTGACTCAGACTAACTGATATTTGAGTGCTCAATAAACACTCATGGCTAGTGGATGCTGTACCAAACAGTGTAAACCCAGACAATCTAAAATATAAATGACTGGTATATTTGAAAAGCCATGCCTACCCTCACTGCCACCTCACCTTTCACCCTCTTTGATGGAGGAAGGGGGGAAGCATGTGTTTTTAACAATCACCTTGGAAACCCAAATCCATTCCCCAGTAGAAACAATAACAAACACAATAGTTCTATGGTTAAGTAACATTGAGGGTTAAAAAAGCTTTCCTGGGGAAGAAGGTCTGGGAACCTAATCAGCATTTAGAACACTGTATCCAGAAGAGAGCATGTTCCAAACTTCCAGTATGGACACAGAAGGCCTGCCTGGATCTCTCATTTAAACTCAGTGAAAGAGAACTGAAAGCCATTATTACCAGTTTTTCATCTAAGGACTTAAACTAGTGGGTTCCCTCCTTCATCCCTGTTCCCCTCTCCCATACAGAGGGTCCTTCAAATTTGCCCTTCTCTGGAAAGCACATTTCTCCCTGAGATGTGAAACAGCTGCAATGTTTAGTCAACCTGAAACGAAGAACTCCGTCTCCTGAGCAGTTCTAATTACCTTCCTGAACCAAATGCAAACTGAAAAGTACAGTATTTTCCCTTTCCTTAGTGTGGCCCTGACCTTCTGCCACCCCCCTCCCACCCTAATCCCAAACTCAAGGCCAAAAGCTCTCAAGTGAGTGGCCAGCACTAATGCAAAAGTAGACAATTTCAACTATGTCTTTTGAGTCTCCCCGACATTTCATTATCCCCTCTGCCCACCTCACCACAACATATGCTTCTATGTAATAACCAAACAAGCACACAAACAGCAAGCCTTGCCTTATTTCTCTTCAAATCCATCATAGTGCTTTAACCTGAGAGAGGTGTACAAACTATAGCTTGTAGGTTTCAAAGTCCTTTTGTAATCCAGTCCTAAACTCGTCACAATTTTGACTAGATAAGCTGAATTTTTATTGGGTCCTGCTCATCCTCCCCCACTTCCAACCTGTTGGTTAATAAAGTCCACCATTCTTCACATCTCCCCCACCTTAATGCACAGCATGTCACCTTTCTGCAATGAGTATTCTCAAGACCCTTGATGAATAGAACTATATTACTATTCTGATCTCTTCTAGGGTCAGGTCTTTCTTGATGTCACTTTAGGCCCCTATAATGAAGCCTGGTCCGGAAAGAGTGCTCAATGAACATATGGTAAATGAATGCTTACGTTGCTGTGGTAGTAATCCACTGTCAGACTTATCTTCCAGAAACACCATTTTGATCATATTGCTACATTGCTGATAAAAGTCAGATCAACAGTTATCAGAAGGGGAGAAAGGGATTGCCCAAAGAAGCAATAGACATTTTATGAGTTGATAGCAATATTCTGTATCTTGGCCTGGAGTGGTGGTTTCATGAATGTACAAAGATGTAAAAATGCATCAAGTCATTCAGATTGATGTATTTTACTATATAAGTTATACTTCAATAAACAAAAGAATGGGGACACATAATACATTGATCTTGTAAAAATACGATTCTACCATATTATAAACCTGAACCTAAGTGAAAATGCTAGCTGTAATAAATATTAAACATATGCAGTTTTCAATGGTGATCACCCTCTGGAGAAGAGTAGTGAAAATGGGAGGGGGGCTGGGTAGTTTCACATTTACACATTACTTGAAATCTCCCCCCCTCCCAATTTATTGAGTACCTAGTAAAATCCAGGCACTTCCTTAGGTACTTTGAGTCAAATAAAGAGAAGTTCAAATATGTGTCCTTAAAGAGCTCATATCAGGGAGGCCAACATGAACACTATCACCACATAACATGCTAACTGCTATAGTTAAGGTCTGACAAAGTATGAAGAAACCACAATGGGAGTTCTTACAATGGAGTAAGGGTGGGACAGAGAAGCAGAATGACTTCTGAGAATGTGGAATGAAGAGGTGAGGCATGTCAGGCCAACCAGTGTGTCCCAAGCAGAGGAAAAAACAGAAATGGCACAGAAGCAAGAGGCAGAGTTAGTCTGGAGAAATGGCCTAATTTCTCATTGTGGCTGGAGCCTGAGGTCTAGGAAAAGAGAAGAGAGTGGGGGGACATTGTTGGAAAAGTCTGATAAAAGATCACGAAGGCCTAGAAGCCAGGTTAAGGAGTTTGGCTTTTATTCTGAAGTGTAATGGAAGGCCACTGAAGAATTTTTAGTAGGGGAGTGACTTTCTATTTTACTTTATTATATTTTAAGAATGATCAATCTAGTGACATAAGCATGGACAAGCTTTAATATAA
Organism: Tonatia bakeri; assembly: GCA_004024845.1. NCBI lineage: Eukaryota > Metazoa > Chordata > Mammalia > Chiroptera > Phyllostomidae > Tonatia > Tonatia bakeri. The sequence continues at coordinate 73,742 of PVIA01005251.1, forward strand.
TTAAGTTTTCTTTATCCATTTATCCCTCAATAGACACTTAGGTTATTTCCATATCCTGGCTTATTGTAACTAACGCTGCAGTGAACATGGGGGTACAAATACATTTCAAGTTAGTGTTTTCATTTCCTTCAGATAAATACCCAAAAGTGGCAATCCTGGGTTGTATGGTAGTTTTGTTTTTAATTTTTTGAGGAAGCTCCATACTGTTTTCCATAGTGGCTGAACCAATGCACTTTTCCACCAACAACGCACAGGGGCGCCTTTTCTCCACATCCTCACCAACACATCTCTTGTCTTTTTGATGGTAGTCCTTCTAATATATGTGATATGATATCTCATTGTGGTTTTTTGATTTGCACACCTGTGATGATTAGTGATGTGGAGCATCTTTTCATGCACCTGTGAGGCATCCATATGTCTTCTTTGTGAAAATGTTTATTCAGATCCATTGCCCATTTTTTAAAATCAGATTGTTTGGTTTTTTTTGCCATTGAGTTTATGAGTTCTTTATATATTTTGAATATTAATCCCTCATCAGAGATATGATTTGTAAATATTTTCTTTCATTCAGTAGGTTGCCTTTTAATTTTTTTTGATGGCTTATCTCCCCTTTCATTTCAAAATAACTTTCATCATATGCCTCACATGGCCAAAGAGCAAGGTGAAAAGGAAATAAGATCAGGGAAGAAATAATCCATCATAAGTCATTGCATTGCCTTTGTAGCATTTTGAGTTTTAAATTTAAATGCCCCTTCTATTGTCTCAGGCTGCTCTCACAGGCCATGTTGCTACTGTTTCACTCAAAACCACTTCTTTAGCTTCCAACCACAATACAAGTCTCCCCTAAAAGTCATTCTTTTTAAAAATAAAGCCCATACAATATATTCATGGGCATATGAAAAAGTTATGTTTGGAACACAGATAATTAAAAAAAGTGCAAGTTTACTCCCTAAATATGTAAGCCAAAATGTTACCTTTTACTGATACACGCTGACAAAAGCATGCAGATAACAGTAAAAAAAGTTAGCTACAGAACGTGAAACAGCAACACTCAAGGGAAATTTTCACTTTTTTCAAATTATAGACTTGGGGTGTTTACTTGAAACTACTCTTCCTATTTATTTAAAAAAAAAATCAAACCCTTCTGTCCACTATGTATACATGTGTTTCAGCTATTTCAGGAAAAGTGCCTTAGTTTTATGTTTGAAAAGCATTTCCTTCAATAAAAAATTCATTTTAAGAAAGTAACTTCAAAAAAAAAAAGAAAGTAACTTCAAACATGAAACTACTTTGAATCTTTCCATTATTATATACCTCAGTCTCATGGCTCACTTTCTTCTTGATGCCCTTCATTTACCCAGAGTTAGTAGTAGTGATAAGCTTACCTTTGCTATTCACTGAATAAGATGAAATTTTGATTTATAGCAAAACAAAACACACAAGACAGCAGAACCACAGACAAAACTACTAAGAACTAATATACCAAAACCCCCACTTTTAAAAATCATGTTTTAGTCTTACAAGGATAGAATGGAAATTGTAAAATATTAGAGCTTCATCTTAGTGTACACTAAAGATACCATTGTATAAATGTAGTGTTAACACTTGTGACACTGTGTATAAAACTTGTCTGGCCCTGGCTGGTGTAGCTCAGTGGGTTGGGTATGGGGTGCAAACCAAAGGGTCACCAGTTCGACTCCCAGTCAGGGCAAATGCCTGGGTTGCGGGCCAAGTCCCTAGTGAGGGCCATGTGAGAGGCAACCACACATTGATGCTTCTCGCCCTCTTTTTCCCTCCCTTCCCCTCTCCAAAAATAAATAAATAAAAACTTCAAAAAACTTGTCTGCAAAGCAATACTTGAAACAGATGTAGCACAAAATGCTACAATTTTGTATAATTTTATATGGCCCCCAAATCAAACTTAATTTCATCTATCCAAGACTGAATGTAAGTAACAGGTATGACTAATTTTAAAAGAGTACATATTCATGTCCTAAGGGATGTGCAGTAAGAAGTTACTAAGTGCTAGGTGAAATACTATATTCATATACTCAACAGTGTACATTAATGAAAAGTTTCAGTCACAGTAACTTTTCACAACAAGATTTATTGTCAGAGCGTGTAAGCAGATATACTGGGAGCAGTTCCATGCCTATTAGTGAAAAAAAAAAAACACCTCCCAACCAAATGTATAACTTATTCCTGCTATAACACCAATAACACTGAATTATCTACTAGAAAAAAAAAACCCTTTCATTTGCAGTATTTAGAGTTGGATATAACCAACACTCAAGAAATAAGCACTTATTTTGAGAAAAGATAAACAAAGGCCCTCCAACCATAAAAAAACTGAAAAATACACTTCACATTATTATGCAGAAAAACAAGCTACAAATCAAACCCTAACACCCCTTGGTGAAAGGACTTGAGGCTGCTAATGAAGACTGAAGACTTAAGTAGAAACTAAGATGAGCAAGTGCAAAACTAGAGCAAATTTTAAGAAAAATTCACCAGCTGTTCTAAAATTTCAGACCTTCCAAAATGGCTAGATCCTAACAGCAAAAGAACAAATAGTTACCACATGCTGAGCGGAGGGTTGGAGTGAGCAGGAAGGAGTAGTTGAAAGAAATTCAGAAGAAAATGCTCCCATACTATGGCATATCATTGGTAATTCAAGCATAGATTGCAACATGACAAGAACATCGTTAAGCTCATTAACCATGCCCTAGCACATGTAATTATGTAAGATTAAAATGAAAAACCTGAATAACCTTGGGAAAACATAAAGACTAAATAAGAAAGTAACATGATTAATAATTAAAGGCATTATAGAAAGTATCTTCCCACCTGGCCTACAAAAAGAAAAAAGATTAAACTCAACTGAGAAGAATTCTTATTTTACTTTAGGAAAGACTGTAGTCTATAAGACAGCAGAATAAGAAGAGCTAACAGACGAAATTTCCCCTAAAAACCATATTCAAGTTTCCCCCTCTGTTCATAGAACTATCTTGAGCCTCTAAAATATCATGGATAAATTACACAGCTACTAAAAATTTTAGTATAAGGATTATGTGGCAGCCCAGAAAAATTCATGGGACGTTATAGGTGGAAAAAGCAGAACACCAAGTAATATGTACACTGTGATTACAAAGCTTGGTAAGAAGATGTAATAATGGTTGATGGGGGCGAATGAAACTTTCTCTCTTCCTCCCAAATCCTGTAAATATTGCCATGAAACTTTTATAGATTAAAACCCATTTTTATTAATTTTTTATGTTGTCTGTATCTATGAGTTTGTTTGTTCGTTCAAAACCCATTTTTAAATTGAATCTTGACATTCAGAAAAATGCTTAATAAGTGGTTCCTTTAAAAAATAAAAGACACACTCTTTGTAGTTTATCCGTTTTACTATTTCAAATTAAGGAGGACTTTAAATGGCCACAGTATAAATGATGGGTTCTTATCTGTGTTAGTACTCAAGGGGTGTGGACCTTTAGACTTAGGATGTGCAAACATCTGCTCTTGTAGGGGGAAGAAATGGTCACACCCTTTTGGGAAACTGACATTTTTAAAAAGATTATGGCATTTTGAAAGATGTCTACTTGCTCCACTTTTCTAAACGGACAAATTGAAAACTGAAAACAAAGTATCAAAACCAGAAGTTTTAAGGAGAACCTAGTAATCAAATTGTTCAAACTGCAAGTCACCAAGTTAAAGCGTCCCCCTTTTTTTTTGTATTCCTCCCCCACCCCATTTGGTTTTCTTTCTGAAGGAACGCTCTCTTTGACCAACTATTTAGTTTGGTAGGTTCCATTCTTTTAAATACCTTGCTTGGCTGACACAAATTACAACACATCCAGATGGCTCCTCCCCAGCACTATTAAAATAATTATGAGAAAATGAGGGCTTCTAGCAAAAGACTTCAAGGATTATGGTAATATACATTTTTAAGGTTTAATATGCAAGCAGGACTCTTATGCAGGTTAATTTCATAGTCTGAGTTCTGTTTCATCGGTTCACTGCAAGCAAAGCAGTTCTTTATCTCCTCTCCATGAGTAACATAACTACCCCATGGAGGTAAAGTTCTCCCTACTCTTCACCTGTAGGTCTGAATCCTGTGGATGAAATAATCCAATTTTATTATTGTAACTTTGTATAGTCGAGTTCTCTCTTCCTTCCATTGTTTTTCACTGGACAAATCCCTACAAGGCTAATACAAACCTAACTTAAGATGTAAATAGGTAGGCCAGGTTCCTATAAAGAGTGCTGCCCCGTGTGGATTCTGACTGGGCATCTCCCCGCCCCATCCTGTGGTGGCTTGTCTCCAATGAAACACTAATAGTAGCTAAGGCAACCGACAGCCGAACCAATTCCGAAGAAGAAACGAAAAGAGTTTCTCTGGTCTGCGGGTTGAGAGGCTGGCTCAGCGGACAGATTTTCCATTGGGCGGGGGCGGGTTAAAGACCACAGAAGCGCAAAAGCAATAGTCTAATCTTTGAGGGCCGTAGGCCGCCGCAGCCGCGCTCTCAGCAGGAAGGGGGCGGGAGAAGTGGGATGAAAGGGGGGAGGAGAAGCAGCAGTAAACTGGAAGGGGGAGGAAGGAAGAGCCAGAGGAGGAGCAGAGGCAAAAGGCCAGCCCGCGCCGGGCCGGAGCACCCGGGCGGAGTCGTAGGCTAGCCCCGCCCCTCGGCCGCAGCCCCGGGGTGTACCCCGAAGGGGCGGGTCTCTTCCCCTCCCTCTTCTCGCTCCTTTCCATCTCAGCAGCGCCCACAGTCTCCCTCTCTAGCTCATACAAAAGCAAAATGTCCGCCATCTTCAGAGGCCGCAATGGTTGTCGCCACCACTGGCCAAGCTCTCCTGTGGTTTCTCCCCAGGGCTGCCCCTCCCCTGACCTCCGGCGCGGCAGCGACTCGAAAGCACTGACCACACGGCTCCGCCAGCCCTCAGCGCCCTCCAGTCCCGCACCCCCTCTGGACGACGCAGGACCGCTCGGATCAGGACGAGAAGGGGAAGCCGCTTTAGCCGACTGGCTCCCGATTTCTGGCCGCCCCACCCCCTTGATGGCCCCTTTACCTTGATGCAGTACGGGGGTTCATCGTAGGTGACCAGCATGTACCTGTCTCCGCGGCTGGCTGGGTCCCTGGCGCGCAGCTGCGGGACGAGGGATGACGGAGGGGGCCACGAAGAGGAGGAGGGGGCGACACAAACGTTACAGAAGCACCTAAATCCACCCCCCCCATAGGAGCTCTTCCCATCTCTTCCCTCCCCTCTTTTTACCTTCAAGAATAACTCCACAGCGCCTTTGGCAATGTCCAAATAGGATGTGCCCAGGTCAGTGCGCTGGTTCATAGAGGCGGACGTGTCTATGAGGAACAGCAGGATGGGCATCTTCCCCCTTACCCCTGGCTTCGCTCCCCGCTCTCCTGGCTCTCTTGCCTTCACTGCTGCGTACTGCCACCTGAACCCTCAACTCCAGCAGAACCAGGGCTCAGGGAGCCAGAGAAGAGATGGGACTGGGAGGATGAAACTGCTCCTGGCCTCCTCTTTCTGCAGCCCCACCTCCTCCCCCTCCCAGGGAACTTGAAAGTGTGAGCGTGTGTAGCCCTCGGGGCCCTTCCCCTTCCTCTCTTCTGCCACCACTACTGCCGCTACCGCCGACGCCACCACTGCTGCAGACTACTGCCCGAGCATCCGTCCAAGCTCACTCGAGCGCTCGCCCCAGACTGAGAACTGTCTCCGTTCACCGACACACAACTTCTGTTCGCTCACCTACCACTGGCACCATGTGACCAGAACCCATGCTATTGGCTGGCAATTATGTGATATTTGCATATTCATTAGATGACAGAGCAAGGGGAGGGATTTGGGCGAACCCTGGGAGTTGAAGTTTGAATCAGGCAGGGGTAAGTGGAAATGTTAAGGACCCTCCTTTAAAGGCCTTGAGGGGTGTTAGGATACTTAAGGTGGTTGGATGGAGTTTCTCTTGCTCTTCAAAGATGTTGATTCATTCAAAAGGAAGGGTGAATTTGAACAACAGTTTTACAGAACTACAGAAGCAGATGCTTGGACTGGCTGCACAGAAAATACTTTGCTAACTGCAATCGATCAATCCTGCTAGTGGCTAAGACCAAAGCACTTCAGAATCAGCAAACGCCATTCCTGTCAATACATACTCACATTCCTTTAGCCTCTCCTCACTCTTGATCGGTATTAATGTCAGTTGCTGGCCTTGCATTCCACATATACCTACTTTTAAAGGAAACTGAAATTTAAACACAGTTACCTAAACTGTCCCTTTGTGTGCACAAGCTTCTTCAGTTTCATTGAGCTCTTTGAAGTATTGGTTTGCCTGTGATAAATCCACCCACTCTTGTGTCTGTGCAGCCTTTGCACATGGAAGGTTTGCCAACCAAGACTGCACTCAAGTCACATTTATTGGGCACCTATGAAGTGCTAGGCACCCGCATTTGCCCCATTTAATCCTTGAAATGATTACAGTAGCCATCTACTTTACACTTTTCAGTAAAGGGAAGTGCAGCTCAGCCAGATTATGGCAACAATGAGGGGTGCTCTCAGATCTGGCTCCAAGGAGAGGCTCAACGTGGCCGGTTACCACACTTGGCTGACTACTTTATGTAACACGATTTTTAAATGTGAAGGTGTGTATTCCTAGCAGGATGCTATGCACAATGTGGACTCCTGAGATTCAATGAATTTATAATTGTATTAATATGTACATCATTAACTAATCTTTTATATATTCTTTGTATTATATATTAGAGATATGTGCACACATTAAATAATATTTTCAGAAAAGTAAGGTTTCAGAAGAGGCCACATGGTAGTATATGAATCAAGGACAAACAACTGGTCCAAACAAAGTCTGCAATGGAAGCAATGGTCCAGTTGTCTAGAAGTTCAGAAGGTTTCATGGATGAGATTCATGAGGCACAAAGAGGGAAGAGTGGGATTCTGGGTTGGAAGGAGTGGTGAAAACAAAAATTCAGCCAGAGATAGTAATATGCATAGTGCATTTCAGTCAAGTCTGGTGGGATACACCCGGTGGGGATAAATGGGGAAATAGACACTAAAAGTCCCCTTTTCCATTCTGACACAAATATTGGAGAAGGGCATTGCCTACATGGGCTATACTGCCAAAAAGTACAAGACTGGTGGGGGCTGGTGTGTCAGTTTTCTATTTCTGTGACAAATTACCATAAGCTCAGCAGAGGCCCCCATCCGCCGTGGATGAGAATAAGTCTTCCAAGACATGATCTGCTCAGGGAGGAAAGGTGGCCGAACTCTCAAAAGAGAAGGGCAAGGAGCATTTTCCTCAATGGGCTTTTATTGGGTTTAATTTGCACAGGAATACAGGTAAAGCTAATCAATCATTGTCAGGCAGTAAGGATCAATCAAAAGATAACATACAAAGAACTACAAGGGCTTATTCCAAGTCAGTCAGTTAGCTAAAGGGCTATAAAACTTTGGGAAATAAACTCATTTCATGCTTGGACCCTTATCAGAAAACGGAGGGCATTCTTAGCAAAGCAGGTTTCGCAGGATTTTATGCATTCTTTCTTAGGCCTGATCACCCCGAGAACTGCCCAGGGCTGCACAGCCCTCCAGCATTCTTTCAGGCTTAAGTCAGGTGGGGAAGTAAGGCAGCCAAGAGATTGGGAGACTTCTTGCAGATAGAATGAGGACTCAGTCTATGTCAAAGCTGAGGGGCAAGGGTCCATCACCCCCTTTTTCTATAGCCCCCCAAGTCCTTCCCTGAGGCCCCTTTGTGACCATGCCTGTCTTAAGTCTTTTCTCCCTTGAGCAATCTTACCAGTCATTGGCTAACCAGTCATCCACTTGGGGCCAAGCAGGGTGAAGTAAAGGGGGCAGAGGTGGCACCCCTGCCAGGGAGATAAGCTTTTTCTCCTTAGTGGCTTAGGGTCCCAAGGTCTCTCACTCAGCCTTAGCAATGGGGGGTTACAGCTTCTGAAACCAGGCAGGGCAGTTCCCAACACAGCAGCTCAAAACAACATACACATTTATTAGCTTACAGTTGCCATGAGTTAGGGGTCTGGGAATGGCATAGCTAGACTATCTGCTCAGTTTCATAAGACTGCAATCAGTGTGTCAGACAGGCTGTGATTTCATCTGGAGGTTTGACTGGGAAAGAATCACCTTCCAACACCATTCAGGGTGATGGCAGAATTCACTTCTTTGGATGTCTGAAGTCTATCTGCAGATTCAATTCTCTTTGTAGGCTCCTTCATAACACGGTTGTAGGCTCCTTCAGGGCCATCAGGGAACTCACTCCAGTCTATGAAGATGGAGCCTTATGTGATTTGACTTAATTATGAGAGTGCCAGTCATAACTCTTGCCATATTCTGTGAACTAGAAGCAAGTCACAAGTCTCACCCACACTCAGGAGAGAGGAATATACAGGAGGTAACATCATGAGGTGGAAACAATGGGGGCCACCTAATGATTTTGCCTAACATTAAGTGGAGATAGAATTAGTACCTGAAAACAAACTTTGCCTAGTTCACACTTCTTGTTAAAGTCAACTCCAAGTAATTATATGTCACTGTCAGGATTTCATGACCTGAAATACTTTTTTCCAGTCCCTTCTTGCCTATAAGGTTTCTTTTGAGAAGTCAGCTGGTAGTCTTATGGAAACTCCCTTGTAGGTAACTCTCCTTTCCTCTTGCTGCCTGTATGATTCTCTATCTTTAACCTTGGGTAACAATGATAATGTGCCCTTGTGTGTTGCTCTTTGGGTCCAATTTCTTTGGGACTCTCTGGGCTTCCTGGACATCCTGAAAGTCTATTTCCATCACCAGATTGGGGAAGTTCTCCTTCATTATTTGTTCAAAAAAAATTTCAACTTCTTGCTCGTGTTCTTCTCCTTCTGGCACCCCTATAATTTGGATATTGGAATGTTTAAAGTTGTCCCAGAGGTTCCTAAGCCTCTGCTCTTTTGTTTGAATTCTTGTTTCTTCATTCTGTTCCAGTTGAATGTTTATTTCTTTCTTTTGTTCCAAATCATTGATCTGACTCCCGGTTTCCTTCCCATCACTGTTGGTTCCCTGGATATTTTGCTTTATTTCATATGGGTAGCCTTCATTTGTTCCTTCATTTTGCAACCAAGCTCAGTCAGTTCTGTGAGCATCTTGATTACCAGGGCTTTGAATTCTGCATCAGATAGATTGAAGATCTTCTCATCACTTAGCTCTTTTTCTGGAGTTTTGATCTGTTCTTTCATTTAGGCCATATTTCTTTGTCTCAGCGCCCTCTTATATTGTAAGGGGGTGGGGCCTCAGGTATTCTCCAGGGCAGGGCAACCCTCTTTGCTGCGTTTGATGCTGTCAGTGTGGAAGTGGTCACAGAGGGAACAATGCTGTTCACTTGCTTAGCTCTAGCGCCTTTCCACTGAACTCCTGTGTGAGACTGGGAGTTTCTCCCACTGTGGCAAACCCCACTATAGTTTACAGTTAGCTTTGAGTCTTAGTTTCCCATTCAGCCAGCCCCGTCTCACTCGCACAGTCCACCGCCTTGCCTCCGGACCTTTCAGCTAGCCCCACCCACATGGCCCTCCACCTTTCATGGGTCTTCATCCGCTAGGTTGCCTGTCTCTTTCCTACCTCCTTCCTATCAGTCTGGGTGAATGTTTCTTTAATTCATTTGTTGTCAGAGTTCCATTCAGTTTGATTTTCTGGCACTTCTGGTTGTTTATTGTTTTTAGGTTGGTTGTTATCCTCCTTCTGGTTGTGTGAGGAAGTGAAGGGTTTCTACCTATGCCTCCATCTTGGCCAGAACTCTTGTGAACAAGAAGTTTAAACATACTCACCTGCAAGACAAGGAAAGGGTCCTCAGGAAAAAACAATCCAGCCCACAACCTGATCTCAAAATTCAGGCTTCTAGAACTGGGATTCTGGCAAAGGCGGGAGCAGAGTGAGCTGAAGATGCCTGAGGAGAGACTGGGGACCCTTATTTGTATATTTATAATATATAAATGAGAATAAATTTATTTATATAAATAAATATATGTAATTATAAACCTATAAATATATATTTGTTAATACGTATATAACATATATTTATTGATGTATAATATAATCTATTATAGATATATATATTTATAGGTTTACAATGATAAGATGATATATTACATATCAATGAATACATGTTTATATATTATCTAATATATGTAGATATAGATAGATATATAGATATTCCCCAGGCCACAAATGCTATTTTAAGATGACATTTAAAATCTTCTTTATACTTTCCCCTCAACTTTTCTACAATGAGTATGCCTTATTTTTATAATCAGAAAAGGGGTTAAGTTAAAAAATTACATACAAACTGTTAAAAATTATTCTAAGGTGAATACTATTGAAACAGTTTTCAGAACTGATTTACCAGTATTAGAGAAGCACAAATGGTTTTAGCCACACAGTGCTGCAGAGGTTGAGGTCATGTAGCCCCCATAGGACCTTAGGATGTGCTCCCCAGGCAGGTGTATGTATTTATTTTTTTTCTAGCGGGGCATATTATTGATCCTTTTTGGCATATGTTGAAATGGAATTGAAATGATGTAAATATAGACTCTGAAAAATATTTGTCTCATTTTAAAACAGGAAAAGGGACAATATACAAAAAATAACCATCTAGTGAATTTATAGATTTATCCAGATTAAACCAAACCCCAAGACCTCAGCATGAAGCTTCTCTTTCTACCTTCTGAAGCAAAGTAGACCTTGCATTAACTGGAGTGTATACAGACCCTTTTATTGCGTTTCTTCAGCACACATCAATATCAGCACCTTTGTGTTACAGGACAATCTGTGCTTTGGCTTTCTCTCACCAGAATGTTAATTCCTGGAGAGCAGGCAGAGCCTATAACCAATAGCTGGTGTGAAGTACACATTCAATAAATGGTTGTTCAAAGAAATAATTTAATATGCTGTGGCTGCCATTCTTTCATTGTCTTTCCAGGTGCTCTTTTCCTTATGCTGCCCAGCCTGTCTGTTGGTCCTGCCTGTCATCCCCTACCCAAGAGGGTAGTATGCCCAGCACCCTCTCTTTGTGGATGTAGAGCCTTTTGGATCTGAGCCCTACTAGGCACCTTAGGCCAAGCCCTTGAGCTGATACCCCCATCCAGAACCTCTGTACTTGCCCTTCTGAAATGACTCTTCTGTGGGCTACTGTTCATTGTTTGGCTCGCTCAACTAATCCTCTTCCCAAATGATCCCAAATATCAGGCCCATTTTCATTGCCAGACTTCTTGCCAGTTAACAGAATTCTTTTCTCATGGCAGCTTTATGACATTCACTAACAACCCTGTGTTCTTTCTGGCTTTCTATTGCTCTTTGAACTCTTAAAAATAGTTTCCTCTTTCTGCTTCATGTCTCCACTCTTTATCTGCTTTTCTTTCACTAGTAGCCTTTAAATCAAGTCACTATACTCTTCAATACCAGGCTCTTCCACCTCATGTCTAGGGTTACCAGAAATCTCTCCGGAAGGATTTCCTTCCAAGTACTGTTATCCTGGTCTTCATTTCCTTCAAAGCACACTTTGTCCATGTTTACATTTCATGTATTTGGCTATGGTGTGGTCCACCACCATATAGCAGACTCTTAGTTTGGGTGAAGGCTTATTTGATTTGACTTACTCTCCAAAGATTTCTTACTTCTTGCCTTTAAGCAGGTTCTAATCACATCTCAACAAAAAAGACCTTACTTAACCTGACTACTACCCCTTCCCAAATTCTACCTTTCATGGCTCAGAAGGGAACAAAATCTCACCCACACCCTCCTCAAGCCCATGCAATCTGGTTTCTTTCCACAGCACTCTTTGGAGACTGCTCTAAGGTCCCAAGGGGCCAGCTCCTGGCCAAATCCAATGGTCAGTTCTATATTTTCCTTTGTTGACTGCAGAGTTATTTGTCACTTGCCCTTCTGAGCTGCCCTCACCCCTGCCACTGTGTCTTCCATCCCCTGTCACTTCTCCTGGTGTCTTCCTTGCACCTTGAACTATCTGCTTTTGAATTCTCTGACTTCTAAACTTAATCTCTGTCTCAGTCTGTAGCTACATCTTTTGCTTCCATGAAGGACTTGGTTATTTCTACTACCTTTACTCATTAAGTCATTCTTTCTTTTATTCAAAAATTTATTGGGCGGACCTTCTATATGGCAGGCAATGAGAATACATTGGTGAACAAGGGGAAGAGTATACTGTAGTGTTTAAGAGCTTGGATCTGGGGTCTCAAATCCAAGCTCTGCCATTTACTAGCTATGTGACCTTGGTCAACTTATTTAACCTCTCTCTCCCTCAGCCCTATCATATGTAAAATGATAATAACAATAGTTTCTCATTGGATTGTTATGAGGATTAAATTAATTAATATTTAAAAAGAGTTCCTAGAAGTGCTTAGCACAGAGTAAGCTCTACATAAGTGTTAAATAAGAGCAAGAATAGATACAGTTCATGCTCTTATAGATTACATTCTAGTAGGAAAAATAATCAAGATTAGATGCTATGTGATATAAGTGCTATGAGAAAAGAAATACATGGTATTGTGGGAGCACTGAGAAAAAGCATATATTTTAGAGGGAGTGGAGAGGTCAGGGGGATGTGCAAAGATTTCCTGAAGGATATGACATTGAAGCCTTCACTCACAGGAAATGTAGGAAGTAGCCTGGTAAAGGAGGGCTGGTGGGGGTGAAGAATGATGTGGAGGAGGAGGGAAACTGTTCTAGACAAGAAATGGTGAGGTGGGTGAGATGGTGAAGGACATTGAAAGAGACCCATTAGAAAAAAGGAAAGTTCTGCCCTGGCTAGGTAACTCAGTTGGTTAGAGCATTGTCTGGATATGCCAAGGCTGCAGATTTGATCTCAGGTCAGGACACATAAAGGAAGCAACCAATGAATGTATAAACAAGTGGAACAACAAATCTATGTTCTTCTCTCTTTCTGTCTACCTTCTCTCTTGCTCCAAAAAAAATCAATAAAATTTTTTTAAAAAGGAAAGTCCTGTATTTCTGAATGAAATCTTACCATTTCCAACAACAACATGAATACCTATAGGGTATTATGCTAAGAGAAATAAGTTAGAGAAAGACAAATGCCATATGATTTCACTTATATGTGGAATCTAAAACACAAAATAAATGAACAACAAAATAACCTCAGACACAAAGTCATAGATGCAGAGAACAAACTTATAGTTGCCAGGTGGGAGGGAGGTTACGGGGCAGGATGAAAAAAGTGAAGGGATTAATAAGTACAAATTATCGTTACACAATAGTCACAGGGATGTGAAGTGCAGCATAGGGAGTACAGTCAATAATATTGTAAAAACTTATGTATGGGGCCAGGTGGATACTTAAAATATCAGAGGAATTATTTTGTAAGTTATATAACTATCCACCACTATGCTCTACACCTGAAACTAATATAATGTTGAATGTCAACTATAATCAAAAGTTTTTTAAAACTGTTTTTAAATTTGTACCTATTCTTCTGCTTTTAAGTTTGATAAAAATATTCTTTATGGCTTCTAGGTTTCTTGTCATGGTTTAAGAAGGCCTACCTGATCTTTGGTTATTAAAATGTTTATATTTCTCCTAGTACATTTATGATTTTATTTTTTAAATGTTTAAACCTTTACTCCAAAGGGGAAAACACATTAGAAACAAAATGGATTAAAAGTTATGCGTCTCTAAGGGTAGTGATCAAGTAAATTATAGTATATACAGACATACCATAGGGTCATTAAGATGGATACAGTAGATTTTTAAAGCACTGACATGAAAAGATGTTTCTTATATTAAAAGAAAAAGAGAGAAGGCATAGTGTGATTTTATTTGGTATAAATGCTTAGTGTCTGGAATTATATATATTGTAACATAAAGAGAAGCTTTCTCTGGGAGATAGGTAAATCTATGAACTTTAATTTTCTCTTTTATAGTTAAAAAATGTTTAAATGCTGTCAGTAAAGAAAGAGATTTTCCATTTTGAAAAACATTGCCTAGATGATGAAAATGTTAGAAGTGTGATACACATGGATAAAAAAGAAAAGAAACAACATGGGGGAAATAGTGAGAAAGCAGTTAGAAATCTATAGTTGACATCAATTCACATCTGTTAACTGTAAGAACTGACAAGAGATGTTAGACTTAATGTCATATGGAAAACAAATACACAGACTGTTTCTCTATGTTTAACATAGCTCAAATATAAGAACACTTCATTGTTCTTCAGTAAACATGTGGTAAATTAAAATTCTGATTAATCAGCTCTGTTCTAATAAGCCACTGAAACAATGAGACATTTTAGAAAACAATATTATTTTCAATAAAAAGAGAAGAAAAACCTTCAGTGCCCCCAAATCACTTAAGACTATGTTTCCTAAAATTGCTGGAACATCAAAATCACCCCAGGTATTGGTAAAAGAACAGATTTTTCAGGAACCTGAATGTTATTATAACCCAGAGTCTAAATCCTCACTGAAGGTGTCTGGACCCAATATTTTTAACAACCTCTCAAGTAATTCTCCTAATCAGACAAATTTAGAAAATTAATCTGTGGATTACAGATATAAATATAAACTTTTTATCCAGACATTTAAATTTTCTATGACTCCTGTCAACATGTGAAACTTCCTGTGAGGTATAATGCTGCATTGTTCCAATTGTCAGAACATGTTGGATATCACTGTGTTGCGACCCTTCAAGGCCAGGCAGGTTTGTGGTATTCATGCAGACAGAAAAATAGTCATGGAGCCGTTGGGATATCTGGCCTGTCTTTATTCATGGGTGGGCAAGCCACACACACTGCAAGCTGTGTGTCTATCTGCATGTCTCTGAGTGGCACATGTCATGGCCCTTGCTCCCCAGCATGGCACCCATGGTGGCACCCGTCCCTTTGCATGTGTCTCTCATCATTGCTCTCCAGCAGGGAGCCCCTATCTATTTAAGTACTAGAGGGAAACAAAGCTGGAAAACTGCCAGAACATTACATGACATAACATAATTCTGCTCATGCATGTTCACTTCATGTTATGGGAACAGTTTATTGGACCCAATCTCAAGGCTATGGGAACACTGGTTATTAGGCCCCTCCAAGTCTGTGGGAACACTGCTATCCTTAGTTACCCAGACACTTAGGAAGAATTTTTTAAACTGAGATAGAATTCACACATTATAAATTCGTCCTTTTAAAGTGCACAATTTAGTGGCTTTAAGAACATTCACAAGATTGTACAACCATCACCACTCTAATTTCAGAACATTTCGTCATCTTCAAAAGGAAAGCCATGGCCATTAGCAGTCACTCTATTTCCAACCAGTCCTGCCAGCCCTGACAACCATAAAGTTCTGGCTCTATGGTTTTGCCTATGCTGGACATTTAGTATGAATGGAATCATATACTGTTCAGCCTTCTCACTTCCTTCACTTTCAGCCCTCCCACTTCTTTCACTTTATATAATGTTTTCAAGGTTCATCCATGCTATAATATGTATTAATATTTCATTTATTTACATGGATGAATATTATTCAATTGTATGGATGTAACACATTTTGACTATCCATTTATCAGTTGATGGATACATGGATTATTGCCACTTTTTGTCTATTATAAATAATGCTTCTATGAATAGTCATGTCTGAGAAGCTTTTAAAACTACCAAATTCCCAGGTCTCACCTCAGACCATTAGCATAAAAGTGTCTGAGGGGTGGAGAATACATGGTGCCTGGACATTCTTCTTTAAAAATTAAGTTTACCAGGTTATTCAAACTAACAGCCATATTTGAGAATCACTGGGCTCCCCGAGGAAGTGATCTCAAAATGTTGTACCTAAACCAGCAGTATTGTCCAGGACTTGTTAGTAATACAAATTTTCAAGCCCCACCCCACATTTACCCAATGAGAATAGCTGGGGGAAGCACCTACCAACAGTACCTTAACAAGTATTCCAGGCAATTCTGATGCATACTCCAGTTCAAGAACAATTGTGTATCACATAAACATTAAAATCCCCCAAATTCTGAATTTCAGAAAACATTTGGGGCCTTCCATGTCCAGAAAGATGGGCTAGATGTGTTTTCTCCTATCCTTCCTGTTAAGTACTGCTAAAAACTCTGGACATTATCAATAAAACAAATCCAGAAGACACTGAAGAGTAGAGAGAAAAAGGTAGGTGGAGTAGTAAACTCTGGACACAAGGAACCAAACAATGGTGAGTTATCTTGTTTTCTTTTGCTTCCTATATCCTAGAATGGGTGGTGGAGAAGCTGGAAAATCAAAATGCCAAAGTAACAAACAGAATAGTTCCAAGGAAAGCCTGCTCTCCCTAGTTAAATGACAAAGAGAGGGGTAGCCTAGTAAGACAGAAACCTTTTAGACAATAACTGCTCTACTCCAGTGAAACCCCACAGAAAATATTATTCCCCAACCCAACCATGCTAGTGAAGTCCTAGTGTGGAACATAGACTTCCACCTTTAAGAGGCTGTAACAAGGTGTCCTGATCCCCTGACTAGGATGGGGTCAGAGGAGGTCTAGTGAAGAATCATGACTTTACCATTGCCCGGGGTCACCCAACATCACCCATACTTCCCCAACATCAATGAAGGCCATGAAAGAGCAATAACAAGGTACTTAAACCTCTCCCAAGCAGATGTCACTGGAGACCACACAAAAAGCCAGAATTACCAACCCTGTGTAATAGTAATGATCCACCCCAGGTGTCAATGAAGACCAAGTGGAGAGAACATAGACTTCTACCTCTACCTGTCAGTAAGGAGGCAGTGTTTTCTCCTTTCTGCCATATCAGTGTCAGGAAAAAAAAAAAACCCAGCTAAATCAGAAGGTTTAAATAAGAGCCAGAGTCTTGCAACATAATACAAAATGCCCAAGTTCAATAAAAATATCAGTTGTTATACAAAGAACAGAAAGATCTCTAACAATGGAAAGGACAATAAGTAGATGCCAATATCAAGATAACAGAAATGTTAGAATTACCAGGCAAATATCTTAAAGAAGTCATAAAAATGTTTCAAGGAGCAATAATGAACACATTTGAAACAAATAAAAAACAGAAAGTCCCAGAAAATAAATGAAAGATATAAAGAAGAAACAAATTAAAATTTTAGAATTGAATAATCAAAAATAAAAAATTCAGTGAATGGCCTGTGAGCGGAATGAACAGGCCATAGAAAAGGAGCGTTGTAGTTAAAAATGTAGCAATAAAAATGTACAATATGAGATACTACCTCACACTGGTCAGAATAGCTATCATTAACAAATCAACAAATAACAAGTGCCAGTGAGGATGTAGAGAGAGGGGAACCTTAGTACACTGTTGATGGGAATGCAGACTGGTCCAGCCACTGTGGAATCCGGTATGGAATTTCCTCAAAAGATTAAAAATGGAACTGCCTTTAGACCCTGTGATTCCACTGCTGGGATTATACCCTAAGAATCTTGAAACACCAATTCAAAATAATCTATGCATCCCAATATTCATAGCAGTACAAATTACAATAGCCAAGTGCTAGCAAACAGCCTTAGTGCCCATCAGTAAATGAGTGGATTAAAAAACTGGCATATTTACACAATGGAATGCTATGCAGCAGAAAGGAAGAAGAAAATCCTACTCTTTGAGACAACATGGATAGAACTGGAGAGTATTATACTGAGTGAAATAAGCCAGAAGGTGAAAGACAAATACCATATAATCTCACCTATAAGTTGAAACTTATCAATAAAACAAACAAGTGAGCAAAACAAAACCAGAGACATGGAAATAAAGAACAAATTGACAGTGACCAGAGGGGTGGGGGGAGATGGGTAATGGGGCAAAGAAGAAAAAAATCCCATTTACACAAACTTGTATAACAGGGACATATGGAACTATAACAAAAGGTCTAACATTTCTTTCAATGGAGTTTCAATAGAAGAGAAAGGGGGAGGAGCTGAAAAGTGCTAAAAAACCTGAGGAGTGAAATTCCAAAAATTTGGCAAAAAAAACCCCCAAAAACTCACAGATTCAAAGAAGCTACATAAACCTCAAACAGGATAAACTCGAAGAAATTCAGGCCAAGATAAATCACAATAAAAATTCTGAAAACTAAATACATAAAGAAAATCTTGAAATAAAAAATAAAAAAATAACACCTTACCGACAGGGAAAAAATGTTTCAAATAACAGCACATTTCTCATCAAAGACCAAATGACAGAAGGAAGTAACAACATTCTCAACTGTTAAAATAAAGAACTGGCAATCCAAAATTCTATATCCAGCAAAAATATTTTCAAGGAATGAAGGTGGAATCAAGACATTCACAGATGGGACTTTCAGTCAAGATGGTGGCATAGGAGTTTGCAGTACTTGAATCCTCCTACAACGTCATTAAAATTACAACTATACTACAGAACAACCATCACTCAGAACTGCCTGAAACCTAGCTGAATGGAAGTCCTACTACTAGAGATTTAAAGAGGAAGCCACATGAAGACTGGTTGGAGGGGAAGAGATGAGGAACTGCTTAGGCCCATACCCACGTGTGGTGGATAAAAATCGGGAGACATATCTCAGCTGCAGAAGTCCCCCAGAGAAGCAAGCAGTTCCAGCCCTATACCAGGCCACCCATCCCAGGGTTCAGGTTCCAGGAAGAGAAGTCACCATAACTTCTGACTGTAAAAATCAGTGGGGATATGCCCGAGTGAGATAGAAAGCTTCTAGACTCCCAGACAGTTCCTTTTGAAAGGTCCATGCATGGACTTATTCTGACTCCAGACCCTCTGACCCTCTGAATTCCAGCACTGAGACAAAGGCATCAGGACATATAGGGAGGAACTGAATTGTCTGGCATCAGGGCAAGAACTGGGGGTCAGCTTTCTGCCAAACAAAAGTGCTGACAGAGGCCATTGTTCCTTTTCTAAGCCCTCTCCCATCAAAGCTGGCAAGGAAACACCATCCCTGAGTCTCCATCAACCTGGCTTACACTGTTCACACTGACCTGGTGATTCCCTGAGACCCCACTATATTCAACTGGCAGGCTCACCTAAGCTGTTTCCAGTGGCTTTTCCATATGGATGGCTTGTCTTGGCTCACTCTTCAGACTTTCCTAAAATCTCTTACACAAGCAATATCTGGCCTCCATGTGCCCTGTGCCTCTTGCAAATTGTCCCAGGTTCAGCACCAGCAGTAACCAGCCTTGGTTCATAGCTTGGCCACTCCTGGGTACCTCCAAGCCCAGCACAAGCAGCACCCATCTGCAGACTGCATTGCAGATTATGCTGAGCGGCCCTGGGTAGAACACAGGCAGTGGCTGACCTTGGCCTGTACCTCTCAGGAGGCCCCAGAGCCAGTGCACTGGGTGGACAGCTTCAGACCACTTTGAAGCACCATCCAGTCATCTCCACAAGTGGCATACTCAAAGAGTGGACTCAGCAGACACCAAAGCCCCACTTAAGTAAGTCCTGCTCTGTAGGGTGGGCCCCTGCAAAGCTGATCTTCTACAGTGGTTGCAGCCATTCTTCACAGTTGGTTGGTCTGGGAGTAAATCTCCACACTGATGTGCCAACAGCAATCAAGGATCAACTGCAATAGGAGGGTTACAAACCCCACACTGTGGGGGTACACCTGGAGTGCCCCTGCTTGGGTAAATGGGGAAGTTGTGCCACAGGACCCTACAGGACACCTACTACATTAGTCTACTCTACCAAGCCTGAGAGATGCAGTGGCTCTACCTAATACATAGAAACAAACACAGGGAAGCTGCCAAAATCAGAATACAAAGAAACATATCTGAAATGAAAGAACAAGACAAAATTCCAGAAAAAAAAAAACTAAACAAAATGGAGACAAGCAATCCACTAGAGGCAGAGGTCAAAACACTGTTTAAAAGGATACTCAGTGAACTTAGTGAGAACTTCAACAACATAGAAAAGAACCTGTCAGCAATGAAGGGTAAAATAACTGAAATGAAAAATAATTTACAGGGAGTCAACAGTAGAGCACATGAAACCAAGTATCAATTCTGCAATTTGGAATATAAGGGAGCAAAAAGCATCCAATAGGGATAACGAAAAGAAAAAAGAATTTAAAAAATGAAGATAGTGTAAGGAGCCTCCAAGACAACTTCAAGTGTACCAAAATTCACATAATGGGGGTGCCAGAAGAAGAAGAGAAGGAGCAAGAATTTGAAAACCTATTTGAAAAATAATGACAGAAAAGTTTCCTAACCTAGTGAAGGAAATAGACAACATATAAGTCCAGGAAGCAGAGGGAATCCTAAACAGGATGAACCCAAAGAGGCCCACTCCAAGACACATCATAATTAAAATGCCCAAGGTTAAAGATAAAGGGAGAATCTTAAAAGCAGCAAGAGAAAAGCAGAGAGTTACTGTTACAGGGTGCAGCCAAGAGTGGGGGGGACCCCAAATGGACATTTGAGTTGGGGCCCAGAACTCAAGGTGTCCAGAGATTCTAAGATGTTTTTTTTTCCTCTTCCCCCCACCACAGGTGTGAGTTGGGGGAAGGGGCACACAGAGCAAGAACATGCAGGGCAGCTTTGCAGCTAATCCATGGCATGGTCATTTAACATACCTATAGCCTTGGGCTGGTTGCTTGAATATGCTAAATAGCTATGGCCATGCTCTGGGCTAGGGGGATGGAAAGGAATACCTCCCTGAGACGTGACTAGGAGCAGGTCCCCTGAGTTTCAGCGCTTGGGTGGGAGCTCGGAGGAAATTGGTTCCAGGACATGGGGTGACACTTGCCCAGACCCATGATGGTGACCAGAAAAGCTGGAAAGGACAGCAGATTGAGGGCAAGTGTGGCCAAGTGTAGGAGGAGTCGGAAATAAGGCTGCAGAGGAAGTTTGGCGCGGGGATTTAAACCCAGACACGGCAGCCATAGAGGAGAGAACCACGAGGCTTTGGCAGAGTAGAGGGCTCCCGCAGCCCTGTGAGAGAGAATTCACCATGCGGATTTAGCAGAAAATCGCCACTCGGCCAAAGCCGAGTGGCAACCCCGTCTCCCCACAGCTCTGTGGAGAGAACCACGTGGATTTGGCTGAGTGGGGACTCCCGTGGTCCTGCAGTGGAAAGAGGACCATGTGGCTGGAGCAGTGGAGAGAGGACCACGCACCTTTGCCAGAGTGGGTTCCCCCACAGCAGTAGTAGGGGGAACCGTCACCCGGTTTTAGCAGAGATTTCGGCGACACAACTGATGGTGCTGAGAACCGAGAGAGGCCTACCAGCCAAGCACGGATTACTGGGAAGAACCAGACACTGCCTGAGACTGGACTTCTATTTCCTTTCCTGAGATACGGTACCCCATACTGGGCAAGGGGGAAGAAAGAACTGTGTGCATTTGTGGGTGTTTTAAGGGACTTTAAGATTTTGATAAAGACATTAGGTCACTGCCTTAAGTTTTGTATAGCACAAAATAAACGTTTTCCTTTCCTTTTCACAAATCTCTGGCATTGAGAGATATCTTTCCTTTACGGCGGTGGACAAGACGGACCCGAATCTCTTTCAGTAAGAGCATCACCGTCCCGGGCCCCCCTTGGTTCCTGCTCTGTAACATTACCTATAGGAGAGTTTCCATAAGGCTGTGAGCTGATTTCTCAATAGAAACTTCACAGGTCAGAAGGGAGAGCCATGAAATATTCAAAGTGATGAAAAGCAAGCACCTACAACCAAGATTACTCTGTCCAGCAAAGCTATCATTTAGAATCAAAGGAAAGATAAAGAGCTCCCTAGAGAAGAAATAGCTATAGTGCATTACCACCAAACCAGTATTACATGAAATGTTAAAGGGTCTTCTTTAAGAAGAAGGAGAAAAGTCCTGGCTGGTGTAGTTCAGTGGATTGAGTGCCAGGCTGTGAACCAAAGGGTTGCTGATTCAATTACCAGTTGGGGCACATGGCTGGGTTACTGACCAGGTCCCCAGATGGGGGCATGAGAGAGGCAGCCAATCGATGTTTCTCTCCCTCCCTTCCCGAATTTCTAAAAATAAATAAATAAAATCTTTTAAAGAGAAGAAGAAAAAAGATAAAAAATATGAGTAACAAAATAGCAGTAAATACGTATCTATCAACAATTGAATCTTAAGACAAAATGAATGAACAGCAGAACAGATACAGACTCATAGATACAGAGAACATTTTGACAGTTGCCAGATGGGAGGGAGTTTCGGGGATGAATGAAAAAGGTGATGGGTTAAGTACAAATTGGTTGTAACAGAGAGTCATGGGGATGTAAAGTACAGCAGAAGGATTATAGTCAATGATATTGTAATAACTATGTATAGTGTCAGGTATGAGATATATCAGGATGATCACTTAGTAAGTTATACAATGTCTAATAAGTGGGCTATACACCTGAAACTAATATAATATTGTATGTCAAATGTAATTGAAAATTTAAAAAATGATTTAAATAATGAAAAGGAAAGAGACACTCTCACATGAAGAAAAATTAAGAGAATGTGATGCCAGCAGAAAAGAATGGTTACAGGAACTTATATAAACAAGCAGGAAATAATAAAAGTAATATCAGACTGTCAGGAAGGAAGAATAAAAGAATGAACAAAAATATGGGTAAACAACAATAAATGTTTTATCCCTTGTGTTTTCTAAATCGTTTGATAGTAGAAGCAATGACTTTAATACTACCTTGACCTGCTTGTCAATTATTTATGACAATTATATGATAAATGAGAGAACATAAAAATTACATAAAGGGAGATAAATTTTCTACACTCATTTGGGGTGTGGTGGGAAGCCATTTAGAGGCCTGAGCAGGGGAATGGCCTCATCTTTTTGAAGTAGTTGCTATGTAGACAAAGGATTGTAGCAGGGCAGGCTTGGAAACAGGGGAGGCTCCTAGTGTACTCCAGATGGAGTAGTGAAGGTGGGAAAAAGGAGATGATTTAGGTCTTTTTCCCTATCCTGGCCCTCTCTGTACTCTGAGAATGAGAAATCACATGAAGCTCCATGTTAGGACACAGGGGCATATAAACATAAAGGTAGAAATACTCTGGGGTAAGTGGGATTATCTCAGATGCATCAAAACAGACTAAAGTGGTGACAGCCTTGCTTCAGTTGGAAAGAAACATGCACCTTAGGTGAAATCAATGACAAACAGATTCTTTTAAATCATAATTGATCCATTGGTTCATTAACTTACTATAATTTTCTTTTTTTTTTTACTGAGCTACAGCTTAATTCAGTTAAAGACACGGGTCTTGAGCGTACAGTTTTATCTTTGAAAAAATGTATATGCCAATGTAGTATCCAAGTAACCTCAGAAAGTTCCCTTGTGCCTCCTTTCTGTCAGTCCTTACCCTCTCACGGGTACCCATTGTTTTGAAGTATATCACCATAGATTTTTTTGGCTTGTTCTTTAACTTTACATAAATGGAATTATGCTGTATATATTATTTTGTGTCTGGCTTTTTTATTTATAATGTTGTTAAGATTCATCCAATGTTCTGTGTATATCAGCAGTCCATTCCTTTCTGTTGCTGAAAAGCATTCCATTGTATGAATACACCACAATTTATTTATCTATTCTGTTAATGGACATTTGAATAGTTTCCCATTGGTTAACTTTTATTCTGACTCCAGTTTCATTAGTAGACTAAGATACAGTTTCAATTCACTTTTCACTCTTTAGCCTTACCTTGTCATTTTCTACTTCAAATTTCCACCTATTCTTACATATTTACCCTTCTATTAATCAATTCCCTTCCTCACAATCCTTTAACCTTCCTTATGAGGATACTCTTTTGTTTTTTATCCAAAGCAGTTCCAGTTACACATTTTCCAGGAGTCCTCATATTCTTACTTCACTTGTATCTATCCCCAGAAAACAGATGATAAAAGTCAGCTAGGTTCTTATTTAGAACATATTTCTTTCTGGAATAATAATTTATAGATATGACAATAACCCAGGTAGGTGGTGAGGGCTATATGCCATTTCCAATTTTAATGTTCTGTCAAGTATAGGTATTTCTCAGAACTGGTAAAAGGAAATTTTCAAAAGACTTTACATTCTCCAAAACAAAAAAAGTGAGAGAAGTGGCATTGTTTTTTATTTTTGAAGATCACTTTAATGTCTGATACAATAAAAGACAGATAGATTCTCACATCTGCTCCTGTGTTCAATTGTCTGCCATATGTTGTTTTGGTTACAGCATGTGAAAAGAGTCAGTACTCATATAGATATATATTTGGAAAAAAGAGGAGTGATTTTTATAACTTTTTCAAATAGTTATGGATATTCTTCTTTGATACTACAACATATGTCATATAGCTCCAGGAACTTTGGAAGATAGGAGTAGTGGGGCACTCAAGAAAGACCCTTTTGGCTAGATCAAACAATGCAGGATAAAAGTTGTATAAGGAAGATGTATTTGTGGATAATTTTACTTAAATGTCTCTGTTGGAAATACAAATGACAACAACAATAATAACAGCTATCATTCACTAAATGTTGTTAGGCACTTTGCAAACATTAACTAATTTGATCCTCACAGCAATACTATAAGGTAGGCATTAATATTTTCATTTTACAGATGAGGAAATCAAAACTCAGAAAGTTTAAGTCACTTGGCCAAGACAGGGCCAGAGTTGGGATTGATATCTGTATGTAACTGACTTCTAAACTTATGCTCTGAAGCACCATAGCATTAATTTTGCTAGAAATGTAGTTTCCCCTGCTAGATGTTAATATCTGGCACGTGTTGTATAATTCTGTCTTATGACCTTATTGGGATAACAGAGTCATGTATAATTTTAGATGGGAAATAGAATAGGGGGTGACTTCTTGACCTAGTACCTGGAATAGCTTTGGTATAAATGTAATTGAAGCATTTTTTTGATGGGTTATAGAAACTTCTGAGATAAGATCAAAGAGACATATGTATAAGGCCTTTAGGGACCAAATTACCCACCTCATTGGTTCTAGAAGCCATGGCAACAATTAATCAAGCAGTCTTATGAACATGCTGGCAGAGCTTTTCTGATACTGCTGATTATGTCCTTCAAGGGGAACAATACCAACTCTGACTGACCCCAGGCCTGACAGTTAAGACCTTTGCTTTAGTTGAGGTGAAAATGTTGGGGGAATGTTAACCATGCACTCTAACCTCTAAGTCAGGGTTCTTCCAACTCTCCATCACAACCCTTTAGGGGTCATGAAATTGGTTTAGT
This sequence comes from Tonatia bakeri, assembly GCA_004024845.1. Taxonomy (NCBI): domain Eukaryota; kingdom Metazoa; phylum Chordata; class Mammalia; order Chiroptera; family Phyllostomidae; genus Tonatia; species Tonatia bakeri. Next base: position 98,975 of record PVIA01005251.1, read on the forward strand.
GGATCATGAGCAATATTTAAGAACAAATAGAGAAGATCAATGTAGAAAGCATGCAGGGCCTCACATGTTATAAGCAAGACCAGCTCCAGAATTTGAGGGCCCAGAGCAAAATGCAAATGTGAGCCTTCTTGATCAAAAAGTAGGAAAAAATGTTGTTAAAGGAATTCAAATGTAAGGCTTTTTCATTTATTCTGCATTCTCTCTCTTGACTTGTCATAATAATTTTTATTTTCTATTTATTATTATCTTAAGTAAAAAATTATTAATGTGAACTTACCATACAACTTTATGTGTTGCAATGCCAGTTTAAAATGCATGTGTAACAGCATTTAACTTACATGCTAAATCACCAAAATTTCATAGTTCATATTTTGCAGTTCATATATGCCTATACATACAGTACGTGTTTAGTTCTTAACTAGAATAGTGGGCGCACTTCACAAAACTAATTCACTGTTTTTATTTCACTTCTTCATACATGTGAATTCTATCAACATTATGTATCTTGAGCTTACTGATGATTAAGGAAGGATGAAAGGGAAGGGGATGGCTTATCTTTTCCTTTCTTTTGATGTCATCATTTTCAGCATAAGTTGTTAGCTAATACAGAAAAGTACAGAATAGGATATGACAGAGTTCTTTGGTCTTTGTGTTTCTCAAAACACTATTGCATTCTTTCTGCACTGGAAACAGGTTCTGGTTGGAAAAGAAAGTGTAACCACCTTGGTTTGTCACCACCACCACTTCCCCACCCCAACTCCTGTCTTACTCAACTGTAGATAGAGCACTCTGACCTTGCCCTCCCTTTGAGTCTTGCTGAACTCCCATGCATCATGAGCCCACCGGAGTTTTGTGTTCATGAAGCATCACACATGCTATATGCAAACGAGACAGCAATAAATGGCAGCAGACACACCTATTGTTCGAATCTCATTTGCTCACAGGCATGCTCCACTGTTCCATTTGACTTCTCTTGCAAAACACAAGTTCTAAAATAAAATTCTTAAGAATTTCAGTACACTGAGGGGCCCAGACACGGAGCCCTGTGCTACCATACAGGTCACATTCTTAAGAAGCTGGCTCTGATTATAAGATATCGTTCGTGAACTTTTTATTTCAAGTTTGTGTGTGAGTGTCTGGTATGTGTGTATGTCCCTTTCTCCTCCCTTCCTCCACCTCTCTTGTTATCTTCTGCAAATACTATTTCTTTATATACACTAATATCATTAGTTCAGCTAAAGTTAAAGCAGTTGTTCCTTGTAACTAGGAAACATTTTGTCCAACCTGTCAGTTTCCTCTCAGAGGAGATCCTTCTTCCAATTTCATCATTGTTCTTATAATTTTCACCGTCTGCAATTATGTAATGGAGAAAGGGTGAATATTTTCCCTTGGAGCTAGAATTAGACTTCTCCAAGTTCACCTTTTTTTTATCAAAAGAATATGGCCCTTTATTGGAACTTTGTAAGTACCAAAACTTTAAATGCAATACCCATTAAATCTGTTAATCAAATATAAAACTCTAGTTATGTACATCCTTTTCTAAGTAACTTGGCAGTCTTTTGTTCTTTCTTGCCTTTAAAACCTGACCCTGACAATAAGAATTTCTCTTTTCTTTATGTGTGTCTGCATTTACATTGGCCTCCTCTCCACTCCCCAACTGGGTAGGCAGGGACAGCATTTTTTTTAAGATTTTATTTATTTATTTTTAGAGAGGGGGAAGGGAGGGAGAAAGAGACAGAGAGAAACATAGATGTGCCATGTGTGAGAGAAACATCAATTGGTTGCCTCTCCCATGCCCTCAACTGGGAACCTGGCCCACAAAACCGGCATGTGCCCTGACCAGGAACTGAACCAGCAGTCTTTCACGTTGTGGGTTGATGCCCAACCCTCTGAGCCACACCAGCCAAGGCAGGGACAGTATTTTATTGATATCAAACTGTTGTTTTTAAATAAATTAAATAGTTTAATTATAATAATAATGTTAAAAGATAACTACTCCTTTTTCCCCAGAATATAACTTTTTAAACAGACTTCTAAGAAAAAAACACAAGGTTTGCAAAATAAATACAATAGTTTTTTCTCACTATTAGAGGCTTTGGCTGATTCCATGTTTTGAAACTGAGTTTCCTCCCCTTATCCTCCTGCCCCCTCCCACTTCTAAGGATCATTACCCAGTTTCCTCCTGAGAATTAATACTAGTCAGAGAGTTGAGATGGCTGGGCCCTGGTGTGTCTCATTATATCCAAACAAGGAAAGAACATTTGGAGAGGATTTTAATGAAATGCTTCTGTCCATATTTTATCATAAGTACATTCTAGAATATATGAGAAATGATAGTGGCAACTATCCAAGGATCTCATAGTTGTAGTTAACTTGAATTTGCAGAGTATGAAAACCATACAATATCAGACTCTGGAAATCATCCTAGCAGCTCTTTCATTTTGAAGATATGGAAACAAATCCAGAAAGTGATGAAACTGGCTTGAAAATCATATATCTAGTTAGTGGAAGATCTGAGGCTACAAGACCAGGGTACCTGACTTTGACTTTAGCACTTTCAACTCTGCCAAACTATCTTAAACTGGGAATTGCTCTCCATTTACAGAATAACTTGGGGCTCTGAGGAGCAGCAGTGTGCTGAACAGAAGATGAGTCAAAGGAGTCTACTGCCACTAGCTGGCAACATGTGCAAATTGGTAGGGTTCTTGTTAAAAGGGAATTCATTCATTTTTTATTCATTCGATTCCATAACTATCCACTATCAGCCTGGCATGTGCAAGCAAGATGCTGTGCACTATGGAGGGTCAATACTTTCGTGGGGCTGATATTATATTAGAGATATCATTTGTAAGAAAGTATAAGTGCTGTGAAAGCAGTCTAAACATGGCCATGCAGGGATTTAGGAGAAAGAGAGTTTAATGCTTTCTGATAGGGATCTGGGAGGGGTGGGATATGGAAAAAGGACAAGTGAACTTGGTTTTGAAAGATAAGTAGGTTAGGGTTTCTTGAAATGGAGATGAGGCAGAAAATTCAATTTTAGATCTGGTTAAATATCTTAGACATTATGCTGTATAAGTCCTTTGACTAGGTTGGGATTTAGGGTGGGAAATAGCATAAGGCCTTGAATGCCATGCTAAGTGATTTAGATTTATTCTGTGGACAACTGGTAGCCGTGGAAAGTTTTAAAGAGCATGGTCTGATGAAAACTGTGCTCTCATCCCCAAAGTGCTAAGCACTTAGATCACTAGGCCCGGAGAGCAGATCAAAGACTACAATGCAAAGGCCTGGGTTCCATCAGAAGCTTTGATGACTGGTAATTATTCTGCAATTTTAATTGCTCAGAGCCTTTTGCTAAGCTCCATTCTGTTACACTTGACTGGTCAAGTTAGGAGCTGTCAAATCTATTCCCTGAGTTGTAGAGTAAACCAAAATTTTCTCAGAAGTCAGGTTTCATTCAAAAAAATTTATTGTAAGTTTTCAGTGAAGAAGGGTCTACATTGTTTTTCAAATTAGAAAAATATGTAACATCATTTCCTGATCACAAAATTTTCTAACATTACACGACTATACAGGTTTACAGAAAGTGAAAGTGCCCCATAGTTCCAGTGCTACAGACATAAGTACTGTTAAGTTGCTAACTATTTCTCCACACATTTTTCCTTGTATAAGAGCATTTATTAAGACAAAACAATTTTTAAGCAAACCATTCGTGCTATTTTTGAACTTCCTTTCTTTATTGAGTATACAGCATGGAAATTTTTCCATATCAGTACATGTGGATCCATCTAATTTTTTAAAATAATGTACCATTGTGTATACTTTCACTTCCTCTATGAATACACGTTTTTCTATTATGAGCAATGCTACAATAAACATCCTGCACATAAATCTTTGCACATATAAAGTGACATTTTAAAAAAGACTTTTTTTAGAGAGAGAGAGAGGAAAGGAGGGAGAAAAAGAGGGAGAGGAACATTGATGTGAGAGAGAAACATTGATCAGTTGCTTCTCGTGTGTGCCCCAACCAGGGACTGAACTTAAAACCCAAACAAATGCCAGGAATCGAACAGGCAACCTTTCACTTTGTGAAATGACACCCAACCAACTGAGCCACACTGGTCAGGGCTAAAGCGACATTTCCATAAGATAAATTTTTAGCACTGCAAACATTAGATTATAGGGTCTGAAAAGCTATATTTTAATATGTATTAAAAGATATCTTTCCTTCCAGTGTATTATTTACTTCAGATACACATTCTTTATTTTTGACTGGTTCTTTTTTAAAAAGATTTTATTTATTTATTTTTAGAGAGAGGGGAAGGGAGGGAGAGAGAGGGAGAGAAAGATCAACGTGTGGTTGCCTCTCACACACCCCCTGCTGGAGACCTGGCCTGCAACCAAGGCATGTGCCCTGACTGGGAATTGTAGCAGCAACCCTTTGGTTTGTAGGCTGCACTCAATCCACTGAGCCACACAAGGCAGGGTTTTACTGGTTCTTTTTATGGTTTCTATTTCTTTTTTCATGCCGTTGAGCATCCTTATAATCATTACTCTAAATTCTATATCTGATAAATCACTTGTCTCCATTTCATTTAGTTCTTCTTCTGGAGAATTCTCTTGTTCTTCCATTTGGGGCCTGTTCATTGGCCTCATTTTGGCTGCTTCTTTGTGTTTGTTTCTGTGTATTATGTAGATCTGCAAAGACTCTGGTGCAAGCCTATGTCAGATGCCACCTGTGATTGGCCTTGGGAAACCTGTTTGGAGTTGTTCGTGAACCACGGCTTATGGCTCCCTTTGCTGAGCCTGGGTGTGTGTAAAAAGAACCAGCCTGCCCACCAAGGCTGCCTTATACCAGCACTTGGCCTGCTGGAGCGTCAGCTAAAGTCTCAAGGCGCCCAGAGATACGCCTCTGCCTGCAGGCTGTCTGTTAGCCTTAATCACACACACACACACACACACACAAATGCCGTCAGCTGTACTCCTCAGCAGCTGGGCCTAAGTTCCACAGGGTGGGGTAAGAGGGATTCCTGAGGCTGAAGCTATTGCTCCCCCCCTAGGCTGGTGTCACATGAAGGGGAGTGCTCTGCCTCAGAAAGATGGTTTCTGCAGTATGGGGAATGACTCAGCCCAAGGATCCTGGTGGCTGACCCTTCAGCTCTCTTCCCACAGCCACCAACTCCAGACTCCTCACATGTCTCCAGTCCACTCTGGCTACCCTCTGCTGGAGCTCAGGGTAAGTGGCTGCAAATGAAAATTTATGTGTTGGCCCTTTAAGAGGCTCTCTGCATCTCTAGCCATCTCTCCCTGGGAAGATAAAAACTCCACTGCTTTTCACAGCCAGATGTTATTTGGGTTCTTTCCCCAGTTCTGGTGTTCTAGACTGGGGAGGCCAGCTTGAGGTTTAGACCCCACTCTTTTCAGGGGGAAACCCCCAGCTGTGGAAATATCCCTCTGGAACTTCAGTTGCTGTTTGTGGGAGTCCAGCCAGCCCTCTCACACTGTTGCACTTCTTACCAGTCTTGTTGTGGTGAAGTGGTTTCTTCCATAAGTCCTTGGTTATAAAGCTTCTCTCCAGCTAGTGTTCAGTTGGTTATTCAGGATGATTTTTCTATAATTTAGTTGTAATTCCAGTTTGGTCCTGGGAAGAGGTTACTGTAGCTTCCACCTACTCTAACACCATGTTGGGTCTCCAAAAAGATATCTTTGACATCTATCTCTGATAATGTTATACCAGTTTTCACTTTCAGTAAGAGTGTGCTGGCTTGTTCACATCCTCTTTAGTACCATCAAACTTTTAAACCTTTCCTACTATAATTGTTCCAATTATCAATATATGTTTAACATACATATTTAGGATGAATTAGGAAATATTATTAAATGGCCTACAAATACCTTAAAAAGTTATTAGAGCCATTTTTCAGGACCTGGTATATTAGATATCCACTCTAGGAACACACACTAAGACATTCATCTCATATACATTACCTTGTAGAGTTTGTATATAGGAAATACAGATAAAAATGGATAACAGGTGTGATTTAGATTGCACTCTAGCCTGATCCAAAGAAATAGATAAATCACCCATCAAAGACACAGATGAAGAAAATCTTTTTCAGGTAACAAAGACCTAGAGAGTATAGTGGGTCTGTCCTGGGTGTGCACTTGGCTGTTTGTCTTGTTTCATTCACACCTTGATAAATCATATTTTCCAAATGGTGGCAAAAGTATTACCAATACTGTGGCTCAAGTAATATAATCACTTTGCCAGAAAACTTAGCATTGTTGGCTCAAACCCAAGAACAGATGATGGCATAATTTCCAGTCAGGAAAAACAACAACTGTAACAAAACCGTCTAAGCCCTAACATTTAAGTAGTTTGTTCTCTGAACACAATAACCAACAGACCAACTTAGCACATGGTAATCAGAAGGAATATCTGCTGAAGTAAAGTCTGGTGCTCACCTTTCTGGTGCTAGTCTAACTGGTTCTTTTCTCCTTCTGAGCATGTTGGAGGATTCCACTACCTCATGCCCCTATGCAGTTGCAGGAGCATGTGACTCATTCTAGGCAATTAATAGTGAGATGGAGTGACACATTTCATGACTGGGGCATTTTATTTCCAGTGTGAGACTCTTCACTTTCTCTTCCTCCTACCACAGTGATTGTAGAAACATATGTAGACATGTACATGCCACAAAATCAGAATAGCAGGTATCACTGAGTTACCACATGAATGAAAGCTGCCTCAGATTGTCACCTGCATTTACAATGGACTTCATAAGAGTAAGAAATTAAATTTTGTTACAGTCAGCCACTGAGATTTTTGCATTGCTCATTAACACAGAATAATTAATATAACATCCCTTGGCCAAAAGGAATCTGTTAAATAGCCTAGCAGGTAAAGAGGCAGAATGGTCAGTTAAGAATCAGTTCCTGAGTACCTCTTATGTACCTGAGAGTGCTAGGTGCAGATACAATGCAAAGATGTCTGAAACATATTGCAACTCTAATTGTCTCTGTGGTCCTCTTTGATTCCTGCTCTTTCTACTGGGAATGTCACTTCCCCTATCCATTTCCTTGTTTTGCTAGCTCTTACTCAACCTTCATGTGTAAGGATTACGACACTATTTCTTGAATCCTTCCCTGCTCTCCCAAGTCTGAGTTAGGTGCCTCTCCTGTGGGGTCCCACAGCTCCCTGTGCCTCCTTTACCATACCACTTATCATGCTGTAATACAATTATCTTTTTAGCCGTCTGTCACGTCCACCAGATGGCTAGGGACTGTCTTGTTCACCTTTGGAATCTAGTACCTCATCAAGATCCTGGCACAGAGTAGACTTACAATATGTTTTTGAATGAAACAAATACAACATCTCATTGTAATATGACAATCTGTGAATGAATAAGCTTGTTGGGTTGTTGGAGCACCAATGGAACGGGCCTGATCAAAGTAGAAGTGGCATGTGAGAAACTGGCTTATAAGGATGGTTGGAGATTGGGATGAGGTGTGATAGGGGAGGGTCTTGATAGGCTAACTGATAAGTTTTGATTTTTTTCCAACTGGAAATCAAGGAAGCCATTGAAAAATTTAGCACTGGGGAGAGAGTGTCATGGGTGATGCTTAATGACCATTACTCTGGTATTGGTAAGTTGGATGGATTGAAGGAGGGAGTTACTGGGGTTATCCCACCCAGCTAGTGATCATTCAAGCAAGACAAAATGAGAGCCCAGGCTAGGTTTGAGACGGTGGGACTGGAGAAGAATAGATGGTGATAGAACAGTTCGTCATCATTAACAGGATCCTGGAAAAATCACCTCACAATGCCTTCTCTGATTACTGCAATTCTGTTTTTCAAATCAAGTTAAAATGCACATCAAGATGGTCTTAAAGGGAAAATAAGTCAGATATCAGGATGATTGAGGGTGGCTACAGAAGAGTGGCTGCAAGGGAAGCCAGTCTCTCATCACTTTACAGTCTTACTTTACAAACCCCAGGTAATTTTTATTTTTCTATATCAGGGATTTATTCTCTCTCCCAGCACTCTCTTTACGTGAGTTCCAGCAAGGTGGGGCTCCCAAAGTCACCTGCCCATTTGACTTTAAGGTAGGGGTGATTCTTCTGCCTTGACACAATCCATATGTGTGTCTGTGTTAGCACTCTCACAGCAATAACATCTAGAAATAAAGGTTGTTATAGATAAGGTCCTTCATTTGACTGATATCCTGAACTGAATCGTTGCTTAACACACACACACATGTGCACATGCGCAAACATGCATACATATAGATATGTGCACCCTTAGAAATGAAGAGTGAATGAGTTAGCCCAAATTAGAGAAGTTTGCCACACAATATAGAAAGAGGGGGAATGCTAGTTTCTTTGCACAAATTAATGACAATCTTACAGCAATGACACTCAAAATAAGCTAATGTGAACCCTGGCTGGTGTAGCTCAGTGGACTGTGTGCAGACCTGGGAACCTAAGGGTCACCAGTTTGATTCCCAGTCAGGGCACACACCTGGGTTGTGGGCCAGGTCACCAGTAGGTGGCACACAAGGAGAAACTACACATTGATCTTTCTCTCCCTTTCTTTCTCCTTCCCATCTCCTCTCTCTAAAAATAAATAAAATCTAAAAAAAAAAGAATTCCTAGTTCTTAAAAAGTAAGCTAATGTGTCCAGAATAAACATATAAACATGAATAAGAATATAAAATAATACAACCAATTGGCATGTAGACATAATTTTCTCATTTGATATTATATGGAACTCATTAGGGTGAGGCATTTAAAAGAACAGATAACAGTCAGTCAGACATGGTCCCTGTCACCACTTGCTAGCTGTATAGACTTTAACCTGTCTACACTCCAGTTTCCTCAGATGTTGAATGAGGTAATAATACTACTAATTCCATAGTTTGTTAATAAAGATTGAGGTAAAAAATACAAACATGCAGATATATGATAGTGTTCAATACATAATAACTATTGTTCTTTAAATGCAAATGTAAGGCTGTATGTCCCTTTTTTAGTCACAAAAGTTTTTCCACTGTCCAGATGACAGACCATCACAATGGAGCCAGAGGATGATAATAGAAGTGTTTAATGCAAGAAACCAGAGAGGAGATGATTCTTCACTGAGGTATGGATGACCTATAGCCTTTATCATGCTCACCTATGTCTGAGGATTTTTATAATAATTGATTGGTACTGGCTGACCTAGGTTATTATAAAGTTATCCATATTATAAAGCTACTGTGGACCTGATTGTGAAATTACGTTCAAAAGGCTTTTCTTCCTTAGTTGTCCATCCTCTTGCCCTAGTTCAAGACTTACAATACCTAAGAGGCTACTGTTCAAAGAGTTACTCATTTTTACTCTAATGTATTCTTAAAAGTGTGGACTCTGAAAACACATTACTTGGGCTCAAATTTGGAGATAGTATTTGGTAGCTATGTTTTCTTAGACAATTTATTTAACCTCTCTGTACCTTGATTTCCTCATCTGTAAAATGGTCACAATAACAGTAGCTCCCTCATAGGATTGTTGTGAGCATTAAATGAGATAATCTCTGTACTACTTTTCATTATTATCTTTCTATTTACTGTCTTTGTACTGTCTCCCCAACTAGGTTGTAGTATATCATTGAGGGCAGGTACTGGGTCCTATTCATCTTTGAAGTTGATGTCCAGTAAATATCTGTTGTTGATTATGAAGAAACCTAAAGTAATAGTTTTCCTTAATGCATTGTTTTTGAAAGATCTCTGCAACTGACATGAGGTGGGTTTTAGTTGACACTTTCTATTTAGACTGAAAGTAGGTCAATGAAATGGGTCACTTGCCACCCTAGTTTTATTTATAAAAAACCCCAGACACTCACATATAATAATGGGTGTCTTAACTATAACTTATAATTCAATATATGGCATGAAGGTTTTACCTTTGTTTTAAAGAAATTCCAAAAGGTGTAAGTGTGTTTAGCAAAGTAAAGGACTTCTGCTGTGAGTGTGGTATTGCATAGTACTTTTAGGTTTGCTTCCTAAAGAAACTCTTTTTTCTGGAGAGCATGTAATTGACTACAGATGGATACAACCTGATTTGTTGCCTAGTGACGGCCAACGGAAGTCACCCTCTGGTGAACTGCAAGTCTGCTTGCCATTACAGTTTCACACAAAATGGCTTTGTAGCAATGTTTGATAAAAGCAATACAGGGCTCCTTCACCTCAAACAATTACCTTGAGGAAGTCCTACATTCTGAACCTCTGGTTTCTTTTGAGTTCCCTAGGACCACCACTAAGATTTAGGATGTGATAAGAAAGAGTCCAGTGGCTCCAATGAAGCTCCTTAGTTACTTGGTATCACCATTTAAACCTGGGTTTTTCAGAAATTCTGGGGGAACTGATTATTCTGTACATTCCCTCAAGATTTCTTAACTGCATCAAGGGTCTGGATGCAGTTTGAGTCTACTCACTAACTAACCCTTATACTTCAGGCTTTTTGAGTGCCTTACTCTCCATATAGCTAGTATTAGTTTCCTAGGTCTGCTGAAACAAGTACCACAAACAAGGGTGGTTAAAACAACAGAAATTTATTTATTTTTCACAGTCTAGAGGCTAGAAGTCTGAAATTAAAGTGTTCACAGGATTATGCTCCCTCTGAAAACTCTGAAGGATTCCTTCCTTACCTCTTACTAACTTCTGGTGGGTTGCCAGCAATTTCTGGGGTTCCTAGGATTGTAGATACACCACTCCAATCCTCTGTCACCACATGGCACTCTTCCTGTGTTTTCTTATTGTTTTCCCTCTATATGTGTTTGTCTCTGTGTCCAAATTTCTCCATTTTATAAAGACATATAAAGTTATATTGGATTATAGCTCATATTAATAACCTCATCTTAACTGGATTACCTGTGTTAAGATCCTATTCTAAATAAGGTCACATTCTGAGTTACTGAAGATTAAAACTTTAACATATTTATAAATGGTAATGGGAAAATACAATAAATTAAACTTTAACATATTATTTAGAGGGAACACACTTAATACATAACTTACCTGTTTGTTGTTGTTGTTTTGGTCTGGTTTTTTAATATCATCAGATTTCAGTCCCCTAATCCTTCCATGTTTTCCTAGTCAATTACTCCCTTTCTGTCTTTAAGTCCTTTCCAATCCAGAGCAGACCAGACATCATTCAACGACTCCCTGCCCTGTTATATTTCCATTCCACTTCCCCAGAAGAACCTCAGTTCTGGATCAATACAACTGCATCTGCTTTATTTCTGCCTTCTTATTCTAGGGCTACTGAATACTGCCTCCACCAGAGTTTTAGACTAATGACACTTACAAGCATGTATCTCCCTCTGTTTTATCTTTGTTGTCTTATTTTTAAAGTAATACTGTAACAATTTAATTGTACAAAAGTGCTACAAAAATAAAAGCAAATATCTCTCAAATCTCTCCACTCAGAGATAATCACTATTGTCAACTGACGGCCTCAGAGCCAATTTAATGCCAACAGGAATCAACAATTTTGGGTGTGGCAAAAAAACACCTTTATTCTGTGCAAACAGCTCAATTATGATACAGCAGGGCTGTGGAACAGCATAGCTGTGACATGGTCTCTGGCAAGGTCCCTTCAGGGAAACATGGTATTCAGTCTTAGGTAGAAAGGTAAAGTCCACTCTCCAAACCAGAGGAGAGCTGACTTATATAGAAGGAAGTACCTCCTATGCTTCTGATTGGTCTGTCCTCATGCAAATGAGGACTCCAAATCCTCATAGTTTAGTTGGTCTGAAAAAGCCCTGTTCTGATTGGTAGGAATGGAGCCACTCTGATTGGTCAGTGAGGATGCTAATAAGGAAATAGCTGTGCAGCTCCAATTGGATGGGGAAAGTCTCAGTCTTGTTGGTTGAAATACAATTCCAGGAATTCCTTTATAAGGGTTGGCTCAGACTGCAAAAACACCATGCAGGAAAACAGTTCAGTGTGGAGGTAGGTAGTTCAGTGCAGGCTTCACCTTAAAGCATGTCTTGTGTTAGAAGCCCCTATTTAGCAATGGATTCTAGGCTCTGTTGATACATTTGAGCCCAGTTGGTCACCAGGAACCCTTCTCAACAGGTACATTCATTCTTGGGGTCAACACTATTAATGGAAGGACATTTGAGCTGTTTGCATTAGGCTTTTTTTTTTTTTTGTATTATGGCTCATTTTTCAGGTGGATGGTTTTCATAGCCACCATGATTGTGAGGCTGCTGGATTTTAAGGCTCCAGTCAAGCTAGGGAGAAGAGGATGGGAATAGTCCAGGTTAAAAAGCCCTAAACCCTGCTGCTCTTACTGAGATTCAGTAGTTTTTACTGAATAAGAAACTGCAGTTTTACTGCAGATAGTTGCAGTATTTGGTTAATTTCCAGAGTTATAAAACATGACAATTTCTGCTGGTGTTTTTGTTGCTTTTTATGGAAGATCAGTTTTATGGAGGTCTTCACCCTACCATTCCAGACTTTCCACTACTATCTAAGCCTTTTGTATTTCTTTCTTTTTAAGAAATATGGGGGCCACTTGGCAAGGAACTTTGGGCTTCCTCTAGGAGCTGAAAGGGACCCCCAGCTGAGAGCCAGCAAGAAAGTCCTAAAACCACAAACAAAGGAATTCTGTCAACAGCCACTTAGCTTGGAAGAGGACCCTGAGCCTCAGATAAAAATTGCAGCCTGGCATAGACCTAAAGCAGAGGACCCAACTAATCTGTTCTCAGACTCCTGACCCTTGTCCTCTTTATCCCTAGCATACTCCTTTCTTGGCCAAAGCCCCAGTTCAGGGCCCCTTATTTCATGGAATTACTTTTCACAAATATCTTTTAAGGATCCATGGAAACCAGAAGTCTTTCACTCTTTAAAAATATTTTTATCTTCACTCAAGGACATTTTTTTTCATTGCCTTTATAGGGAGAAGAAGGGAGAGAGAGAAACATCGATGTGGAAAGAAGCATGATCGATTGGTTGCTTCCCGTATGTGCTCAGAATGGGGATCAGTGCCCAGACCAGAGATCTGCACGTGGAGCAAGGATCATATGCATCTGGACCAGGCATGGAACCCACAACCTAGGTATGTGCCTTGACTAGGAATCAAACCCACAGTCTTTCAGTTACAGGACAATGCTCCAACCAACTGAGCCACACTGTCCAGGGCAGAAGTCTTTTATTCTTGGTAGTTGTTGGGAATTGGTTAGGTGGTGAGGAAAGAAATTTTTTCAGAATAGTACCTATTATCCCCCACCTGAATATTAGTGGCCTCCCATAATTTACAGAGGTCTGGAGAAATTACTGTAGTTAAGGGGTCATTGTTCCTCAGCATCACTCAGGGGCTATAGAGATTTTAGCAGCTATTTCCACACTATTCTAAGAACCTGACATAGACACTGAGGGACATAAACAACTCTAAACAGTCCACATCCCCAGTCACACTGTGCTTTTTGTTCTGAAATCCAACAGTAACCCCTGCAATATCTCAAATTCTTAAAAACTCACTGGACAGATGAAAACTTCTTTTACTAATCAGCAGCCATATGTAGCTAGTGATAATCCATCCCAATTAATCTCACAATCATAAGGATCATTGCCTTCCTTTCCAGCAGAATACATCTTGCATTCACGAATACTGTATATGAGACAGCATCATTCTGGCCAGGAAAGGTATAAAAAGAACCCTAGAACATTCAAATTTTGCCAGCCTTCCACAATTGGACGTGTTCGTGGTCTTCAATTTTGAAAATGCTCAATTGTTGAACATTAATCATTCACCTCCAGCAAATCATGTCCAAAAAAGTGTCATTTCAAAATGTAAGGTGCTTCTTCTGCAACACATACCCATATCTAATTTGTGCTGAGTAAAATATACCCTGGTACTAGGCTTCTCCTTCTACTCAGTGGGTTCTGATACTTCTAAGGCAAAGATAGCATGACTCAGATGTTTATATTTGATAGACTGAAGTCCAGAAGTGGGGAAGAAGGTCTGGGATTTGTTTTCTTACCTCCTTATCTGAATCTGCTGGTAGATTGCTGCATTTCAGATGTGTATGGAACAGTGGTTTTCAATTGGTAGGTCACAATTAGTTTCAAAACATGCAATACCTGACCTCTTTCCCCTTAGACTGTCAAATAAAAAATGACAACAGCCAACACAATAATAGTCATCTGGTGTGAATGAATCAAAATTATACCTATTTTTTGTGAGATGGGCAAAAAAGATAACAATCTTTTGATGTGTCACAGAATTTTAGTAATTAGTTTATGTGTGCCATGAGATGGAAAATGTTGAAAATCACTGGTATAGAGAATCGAATTAAATATACAGTGCCACCCTACTACTGGCAACAGGGTTCCAGGACTTTACAAAGAAGTCCATTGTTGTAGTCCTGGATCAGGACACACCAGAACCACCATAAACCACTACTCCTTCTTTTACCCAGGCCAATGTGGTACACAATAAGACCTACATTGAGCATTCCCAGCCTCAGTGTGAGTGGTTCTGAGATCAGAAGCCAAGAAGCCAAAGCTTTTTATTTTAGTATTACAGTATATCCATTATTTTTTAAAATGGTCTTTAGAATGAACAAGGCTGAAGTATTTGTTATGGGTGGCAGTTGCCCTGCCTCAACAGATGCAGAAGCAGAAGCAGAAGCAAAAGCAGTAAGTGAACACATGTCCAAATAGTACTTTAACCAAGAAGCAGGAGAAGTGGACAGCCATCCCCATGTTGCTCATCCTAGTTCTTGCCATACACTTGAATCCCAGTTTTGAACTCCAACCAGCCTGAGGATTTTCCAATGTTAAATGCTTACCCTCTTAGATTTTTTTACTCATTAAGTTTCCAGACTCATCAAAAACAGTTTCTAGCAAGGATTGGAGTGAGAAATGTATCAGGAGTGGGGAGTAGTGAGGCAAGTTTTGATGCCAGTTCTAAAGGAACTTTATATTAGGTGAGAATACGACTCATGGATTTACATGCAAAGACATGAGACGGGGCCCTGTTATAGGCACCAGGCACAAGGCTAGTGCTTGCCCAAGAAACAAAACATGAACCTGGCCACTGATTGGGTCTAGAAGAGAATCTACCACAGAATACAATTGACAAGACTAGGGCAGAAATGCCTGGGATGAAAGTCAGGCAACCTGACTACCACCAACCTTGACTCTCCCACGCACTGTGCTTTGTGCACATGATTGTGGACCTCCCTTAGTTCATTTGTAAAATAAAGAATCTCACTCATGTCAATCCCTGGAGCCTCCAGCTACCACGGAGCTGTGCTTCTCAAACTCAAATGTGTACTTGAATCATAAGGCACCTTGTTAAAATGCAAGTTCTAATTCAGTAGGTCTGGGGTAGGGGCTTCAGACTAATAAGCTCCCAGGTGATGCTGATACTGCTGGTCCCTGGACCATTCTTTGAGTAACAAGCAAGCATAGAGGACTACAAAATAGCTCAAGGGCTCTCTCTGTTGGTGTGGATGGAAGGCCAGAGGCAAGATTTTAGTCACCATACCCCTTCCCAGCTTTAGCCAGAGCAGCTGGCCTATGATTTATTTTGCATAGTAGGGTTCCACCTAAGGTTCTTTTTAAAAAGTGAAAGGAGTCCATTTGTTTATTTTTTTAAAGATCTTGTAATGATTTTAAAGAAAATCATTGGGTTGCAGCCCTTTTGAGTGAAGAGATAATTTAAGAGATATTTTTATTGTGGAAATTTTCAAACATACACCAAATTCTAAAGAAAAGTATAAGAAACTCGCACATCTACTACCCAACATCAACATGTACCAACATTTTGTCAATCTAATTTCATATCCAACTAATACGAACTTAAGAAAATCAGGGCAGTTCTAGTTCTGGTGTCTAGCCTCAGGCTCTGTTGAATAAAACAACTTCTATGATGACTGACTCAATATTCATTTCTGCTTTAATGAGCCTGAGTTTGGACAAAATGAAGTGCAATTTCTGTTTTCTTTTTCTTTTCTTTTCTTTTTTTAGTTTATTTTTGTTGTTGGTGGTGGTCTCTGTCTTTGAACTTCTGAAGGGCAGATTCCCAGAATTAAACAGCCACCATGTTGAGCAAAAAGTTAAAGATAAAGACCACCAAGAAGTGCCGTCAACACACAATATCCAAGGAAAGTGTTTGCCAGGTTAAACTAGCTACAGATTTAGGAGATCAGAGGCCTTCAACATGATGGATCAGAATAGAGATGGTTTTGCAGACAAAGAATATTTGCACTATATGCCTACTTTTCTAGGGAAGTATCCAGCTTGATGCATACCTCAATGCCGTGAGGAATGAGGTCCTAAGGCTCATAAATTTTACCTTTCTTCTCATGGTGTTTGGTGAAACTTTAAATGGCACAGATCCAGAAGACATCATTAGAAATGTTTTTGCTTGCGTTGATGAAGAAGCAACAGGCACTATTTAAGATTATCTGAGCTGTTGACAACAATGCGAGATCAGTTTACAGATGAGGAAGTAGATGAATTATAAGGAGACTATTGACAAAAAGGGAAAATTCAATTTCTCTGAGTTCATGTACATCCTTAAAACATGGAACAAAAGACAAAGATCATTGAAAGAACTTTAGCTAAAAGCTTCCAATCACTGTCTTACTCTATTTTATTTCCTACTTACCCCACCCTTATACTATGTGTTGAATGTGGCTTAGTTTTACAGCTTTGCCCTTTTGTTTGGATGCATTTGTTCCAGATATTTCTGCCACTCAGCCCTTGTCTAATGACACTGGAAAAGGGGGTTGAGGTTGTAAACTGTATTAAAAAAGGGATTGCAAATAAAAATCAACACATGTGAAAGCCTAGGAAAATATATCCATATTTCTCATTTTGCTGGATTTTTACATTTTTATATAATGAAAATAACATTTGAAATAAAGATTATTCTGACTCAAATGGAATATAATGGCAAGTTAAACATATAAGTGGTAGTTGGTGATAGTGCTTTTTCAGGTTTTCAACTTTATATAATTCAGATTTCATAATAAAACTGATTTTTCACATATACAGGACAGTGTCCCTCAAAACTTTTAAGTACACTTTAACATTATTATGCAGGAAAAAAATTGTTATGCCTTTATTTTTTCATGTGTCTAATAAGTCAGATGTTTAAACTACTAAATGATAAATGTAGACTGTATCTGAGAAAACATTACACATTTTAATGATCCAAGATTCTAAGAAGAGGCAAAATTCTGAACATTTACTATGTGAGGCATTTCATATATACAATTTTCATTAAATCCTCCCAACAGTCTTTGTGAGATAGATTGTTATTAGCCCTGCATTTTAAATAGGGGACCTGAGCTTTGAGTAGTTGAGTAATCGATCAGAGTCGATATTAGTAAGTGTGAGTTGGGATTCCAGCCTCTAGCACCTAACTCCAGAGCTCATAGTTCTGGAACTGCTGTGTTGTCTCTATGAAAAGGCCCAAATGCCTAAAAGAGTCAAAGCATTTCCACTGTATTATGATACAATTCTGTAGTCACTATTGAAATTTAAAATAATTTGAATGGAAATTATTTTCTGAAAAATAATTTCAGAAAAAAAATAATTTCAGAAAATTATATTCTAGATTAAAAAGATAGAAGAAAAAAGGTTATAAACTATGCTATTCACATGTTTGAAGGCAGTTCATGTAATGTAAACTGTAGGGAAGGACTAAAAAAGACATTTACCTGGGTACTAGGAGCTTATTTAAAATCCTCAAGGCCAAACAATTTGAGAAATAGGAGAGAAAAACTGAAGAGAAACTTTTAAGGAAAGAAAAACTCCATTTAAAAAAGTTTTCCAACATTGTTCAACATCTATTTCTCCTCCTAAGAGTGTTGTACTGGTATTTTACCTAGTTACAAAAATTGTATTTACATATTATTTAGTATTTGTGTTTTACAGCTTGGTGCAATGGACAAATTGTTATTCTCTTGCTATCACTTACTTGTTTTCTGGGCTTCCTTTTCATCATCTTTCCACTCTTGTAGCCTAGTAGAGTGCTTCTCAGTTCATAAGAGCTTTCACTTCATTTATTATCTAATTCTCACAGCCCATGAGGTAACTAGGGCTTAAGTGAAGTTGAAGTTTAGAAAAGCTTAAGCAGTTATCCAAGAATCCATATCTGGTTCCTTTTTCCACTTCCAAACTTAAAGTCACCATAAATAATCACAATACCAAGTGGAGAATCAATGTATGTTCAAGAAAAGGG
The DNA here is from genome assembly GCA_004024845.1 of Tonatia bakeri. Lineage (NCBI taxonomy): Eukaryota > Metazoa > Chordata > Mammalia > Chiroptera > Phyllostomidae > Tonatia > Tonatia bakeri. The sequence continues at coordinate 117,215 of PVIA01005251.1, forward strand.
GGAAAATCAGTGGAATTTTCTTGATCACTTTAAATCAATATTTATCAGCCATCTATTATGTGCCAGGCACTGGGGAAGGGAGGTGGTAGCAGGACAGGCAAGCATGCTGCCCTCCTGGGGTTCACATGTCATATTTATCGTAATGACAGAAACGATCAATAAACAAGCATGGCAGAAGGTGTTCAGGAATGGCTACTTTGAGATGGCATGTTAAGCTGAGGTTTCAATGACAAGAAAGAGGTCCCGTGAGATGATCAGGGTATTTCTATTATGAAGGTATAGCTTCTCCCAAAGCAAATGTAGCAGGATCATTGGGAGAGCACAAAAGAACAACACAAGGATGGTATTTGCTGTGTAGTCTAAGTGCAGATTCATAGGCCTTTAGTCAAGGAAGAAACATGCCTTATGTTTTAAAAACTCAGCCTTCCTGTGTGTATAGAATGATGAGACAAGAATAGAAGCAAGAAAACTTCCAGTTAGGAGGCTGAGCCATCATCCAGGCTAGACATGAGGACTGCTTGGACTTGGGAACTGGTTGAGGAAATGGCTATAAAATGTTCCTCCTGGCCCTACCAATCTCCTCCCCTCCAGCTATGCCTCCTTACAATCTTTGTGGCATAATTTTAATTACATTTACTTTATTGTTCTGCTTAAAGCCAGATTTGAAAGATTGGGGTGGGGAAACTTTCAAAATTACAAACAAAAAACTTAATTCTTTCTTGAATGCCTTATGTTTACCTGACATCAGTGATTCTCTTTCATCTATACTGTGTATAAGAAAGAATTGTGGAATTCATTTCTACAAGGTGCCTAGGCCAGGCCTTGCTCATCTTCAGTGTCCAATAAATATTATTAGTGATACAAATGACAAGAAATAAAATAAAACAAAAAGCAATGACAAAGAAACATAAAGATTATGTTTGGTCTCTGAAATGCTGGGCTTCAAAATATTTTCCACTACAAACAAGCCCCACTCCTGAGCCTCAATGGCTGGGCTCAACTCGCAAGTGGGAAACAAGTGTGCCTTATTAGAGTTCTCAGGAAGCAAGGACAGGAAACTGTGCAAAGCATTACAAGGCCTGCTTCTCCCTGGCAGGGGAAAGGGCAAAGTCACAGGAAGGAACAGTGTGGGGGCAGGAATTCGGCCAGGTTCCTGTCCTTCAGTTGTCCACCCAGAGGCACTCTCCTAGAGAGTCAGCACCAAGAGCCTTGCTCTGTGGGTGTGGGGGGACTAAAGGCTCAGCCATACTAGGGCTCTGGATGTTTCCAGCAAAGCTGGGAGCCAAGAGAGAAAGGCCGTGTGCTGCAGAACGGTTCACTGTGGGTTTAAGCTGTAGTACAATCATCGAAGTCATAGAGTGGCTATCTTTTCCAAATTGGGAAAAATGTTGATGGGTATAATTCCCTCAGTTTTATGTTTTCTTCCTGGCCACCCCCCCACCCCCAGTGGATTATCTGCTACCTGATCCGTGCAACTGAGTGCGAGCAGCTGAGAAATAAATGAACGAGGCTCACAGAAGCTGGAAGGAATGAGCTGTTTCCGTGGTCACTGCTCCGGGGTGGTGCCACTGTTGTGCGGGTGGCCACAGCAGCTGCCCCCTATGGAGCTCTGCCCACGTGCCAGGCACTTCCACATGCACAGGGTGGCGTTTGAGCCCCACGACAGCCTGCAAGCTGGGTGTTGCACGTGCTAATTTTGCCAGTCAGGAAGCTGGGGCTCAGAGAGGCCAAGTGGTGTTCCCACCATCCTTGTTAGGTGGTAGAGATGCTGTATCTACCGGCAAAGTCAGTGCCCTTGATACGGACTCAGTGCTGCCTTTGGAGCACTGACGCAGAGACTGAAGAGCTCGTATGATGAACAAGGCTAGTAGTTGACAAACACTAGTCCTCCTTCACTGACTGCCTCCACGTGTCAGGCACAGCGCTCAGTGTTTGTTGAGTGCTG